>CM063246.1:533760-643804 GCA_032158295.1 Pycnopodia helianthoides | reverse complement strand
CAGAGGAATAACCGTGATCTCAGACTTGAAATCAAGTCTGAATCGTAAGCATCACTGCGCTGGAATTTGTGTGTGACTCACATGGTGTAATGGTCATTTTTCAATCCAATTGTTTCTATTCTTTTATTACTTATTTCGTATTAATGCTCACAAAATAGACAAATTTCAACAACAAAATATTGCCTGTGTCTGTTCTTTTGTGTTCAAACGCTGTACGCGGCAAGAAATAGTCATTTACTGTCAATGCACAATCATAGTCAGCCCCCTCCCCTCCCCCGACAAAAACAACCTTACTGATTTTAACTGTACCGGCAAGAAATAATCAATTACTGTCAAAGCACAATCATAGTCAGCCCCCCCCCCCCACACAACAAAAATATCCTTACTGCTTTTAATTGTGTATTAACGCCGTCCTCAGCAATACATGAACATTGGCTGTCTCTTCACATTCATAGTTAGCCCCCCCCCCCCCCCAACAAATACATCCTTGCTGATTTGAATTTTGTTTTAACGCCCTACTCAGCGAAAAATGGCAATCACTGTCTTTGGACATTCATAGTCTTTTTAAAGCCTTATTTTGTAATGTTTAACCAACAAATTCACGCTGAAAACATTTCAGACAATCCCGGCCATATCTCGATGGGCCCCCCTGCCCCCTTTCAATGTTGAACATTGTTGCACGTCCTCGGCGTTCCAGTCAACAGAGAGAATGTTTATTGTGAGACAGGGAATGGTTATTGTATGGTTATTGTAACGTTAGGAATGGGTGGCCCAAGCATTTTGGCCGGATTGCTCCGAAATTCTTTCAGCGTGATTTTTAAAAAATTTTATTACAAAATAAGTCTTCCAAAGAATACGAATGTCAAAAGACACTGACTGTCCATTTACTGCTGAGTAGGGCGTTAAAAAACGGAAAGGATGTTTTTGTGGGGGGGGGGGAGGGGAGAGAATGATTATTGTCAGGGGGATGTCGACAGTGAATGTTTATTGTAACGTTGGGAATGGGTGGCCTAATCATTTTGCGCGGGATTGTCTGAAATGTATTATAGTTTATTATGCGTAGTTGACTGCACACAGATATACTGCAATTTGTGGTGGATCAGAGACAATTCATAAGTGAAGCAAAGCATTTGATACATAGTTATAGAAAGCAAGAGCCATTTTACAACATGGTGTTTCGTGGCTTAATTTCGAACGAAAACCGTGCATATACTCGTCTTTTGCGGAGGAGCGGAAACTCACAGAGAGAAATAGCGGCAACGTGCAATGTATCCCGTAGCAAATCGTACAGAGCGTGCACTGTGTTAGACGTAACTTTATTACCCTCTCTTTGGAGCTAAGCAAAAGATTTTACAACTGCATTTCTCACACTGCATAATCATGCTCACTGTATGACCGCCTTGCGCCTGCGCCAAAAATACATGTCCAAACTTTCTTGTTGCATGCATGTCTGACGGTTCACCACACGATTCACCATGGCATTTTTGCTGCTAACTTACTGGGAAAAGGTTTTTATTCAACATGAAAAGGGCATTACAGTCCACAAACAACACATAACCAGTTCATATTCTTTTGAACCACCTCATTCGGTTATTTGGCAGAAAATCAAACGGTTAACCCTCAATACCAAAATAGAAAAGAAATTTAGTGAATCTCCTTATTTAATCTACTACGGTGAACCGTGTAGACTTGGTTTCAAGCCTGCGATCGTGGCTTTTAGTATACTTGATAGCCAATAGATTATTGGCCCAAATAGCGCCCATCTGTTAGATTGGCCCATGATAGCTTATCTGTGGGGGCGTTTTTCGTGCCTGATACAGAGGAATAACCGTGATCTCAGACTTGAAATCAAGTCTGAATCGTAAGCATCACTGCGCTGGAATTTGTGTGTGACTCACATGGTGTAATGGTGATTTTTTTTTAATCCAATTGTTTCTATTCTTTTATTACTTATTTCGTATTAATGCTCACAAAATAGACAAATTTCAACAACAAAATATTGCCTGTGTCTGTTCTTTTGTGTTCAAACGCTGTACGCGGCAAGAAATAGTCATTTACTGTCAATGCACAATCATAGTCAGCCCCCTCCCCTCCCCCGACAAAAACAACCTTACTGATTTTAACTGTACCGGCAAGAAATAATCAATTACTGTCAAAGCACAATCATAGTCAGCCCCCCCCCCACAACAAAAATATCCTTACTGCTTTGAATTGTGTATTAACGCCGTCCTCAGCAATACATGAACATTGGCTGTCTCTTCACATTCATAGTTAGCCCCCCCCCCCCAACAAATACATCCTTGCTGATTTGAATTTTGTTTTAACGCCCTACTCAGCGAAAAATGGCAATCACTGTCTTTGGACATTCATAGTCTTTTTAAAGCCTTATTTTGTAATGTTTAACCAACAAATTCACGCTGAAAACATTTCAGACAATCCCGGCCATATCTCGATGGGCCCCCCTGCCCCCTTTCAATGTTGAACATTGTTGCACGGTCCTCGGCGTTCCAGTCAACAGAGAGAATGTTTTTTGTGAGACAGGGAATGGTTATTGTATGGTTATTGTAACGTTAGGAATGGGTGGCCCAAGCATTTTGGCCGGGATTGTAGTTGATTTGGACTTGCCTGTATGTATGGAGCTGACACTAATAGTAATACACATCCAAACTGTACCATTTACAACTAACGCAGCCGTGAATGTGACTCCTTAAACGACGATCCAACAGGCACATAATCAGCCAGCCAATTTTGTACGGATTTTTGATATGGGGGATTCTATTTCTTTTCGAGGCAAGATAATTCCGCAGCTCGGCATGATTTTAGTACATTGTTACGTCGATTACGTTGTACAACTCTAACATACATGTATGGTACATACATGTATACACACGACAATGCACCATACGCTGCTAAGCCTGTTCCGGTTACACGGTTACCGAACCGATCGTCCTGTTACACGTTTTCAATTTTACGGTTCTGATAACAGTCGATAAAATTCCCCCTTGTAATGTGCCGCGAAACGCAGACTATAATTATATTGCAATCGCGGTGAACACAACTTAACAAGGCACAATCAATGCAGTACACAAGCGGTCAAAATGCGATAGTACGAGAGTAAACACCCATTATTGGTGATAGCGTACACAACAAGTTACCATGGCAAAAGACTTAGGGTTTCTGCGCATGCTCAGGGGAAAGGAAAAACGGTTATTCCCCCGAAATTGCAATAATCACGATCGCTGGTGCGCGCAAACCATACACAAAACTGACATCGCTGGTCCGCACGCACACACACACGGTGTGCGGAGCACAGTTTCGTATTATTAGCTTGCAATTTACGAAAAACGCGTAGGCTTCGTTTTACAAAAATTACTCAATTTAGGATACCCTGGTTGGACAACAGATTAATTTACTGTATAATAATGTCCGTTTTGTTGTTTTCTTTATTTTGTTTTGTTTCCAGGCAAAGAGAAGATTATGTGTGTGTGTCAAATGTTGAACGTGTTGTGTTGTTTGAAGCCTGTGGGTTGTTTCCGCATCGTGTATAGGAAAGCACAGCACAGTGCTGCTGTTGCAAAACAATAATCACATAAATGGCCTCTCACATTACAACGCATGACACGTAAGACACATTCATAATGGGGTGGAAGTCAATGTGGAAGTGCACAAACCTTACCTTAATGTTGTCGAACCACGGTAAACTTGAACTGATCTAGACGTCTGTACATGTCCGTCTGGGATTGTACACAGTGGTATGTCTGTGTGTGTTGTAGATTTTGTGTGAAGTAACGGGTAATTATTGTTACAACACATAGCTCTAGACTGTTTACCGCAATAAGCTGCCACGTCACGGGATAGTGGGTGTACTAACTCCAATACGACACAGTAGAATTCATCAACAATTGCTTGATTGATCTGAGTGGCCCAATTATCCACATTTAGGTATGAGACTCATTTCATGATTTGAATTATAAATCAAAATAATATTTTGAGGGATAATCTTTGGGACTACTTTTTTACATTAAAATCAGACAATGTATTGCACAAGTGGGAAACTCCCCTAGCACGCAATGACAGGGTCGATAATAGACTTGCTTCAAGTCGGACCAGTGCTTCGAAATGAACCCTGATTACTGCAACGGAAGCGCCCGATTTTGCTTTAAAGGTTTTGTTTATAATGCAAACAGTCCATAGACTAATAACTACATATAATTTCTATCTTATCAGAGGAAGTTTGGAAAGTCACGTGTTCTATTCTTTAGATTTTTTTATTTTAAGTTTCTCATTTACCGGTAAACCAGTCGAAATTACATGATAGATTTGCAAACACTTTTGCCTACAAGTTTGTGTTTGATTGTATGTTTTAAGCGTTTTGTTGTTTGTAAAGACTAGTCCAACCTCTTTTGAAATCACCCAGAATGTCTGGTGGTCTATTCTGACTGCTAATTTTCTACTTTGTTACAATGACAATGTGGTTCTGTAAAATGTTCTTATCAGAACTAAAACAATATTTCTTGTTTAATTTGCTCTTTATTCTGTCAGTCATTGAGATAAAAGGTTGTAAACTTGTGATTACGCAAAATATTTTCAGAAAAATCCAAGCTAGCAAATGTTCTGACCGCCCCATCAAGTAAAAACAGATGCTCTTTAGTTTATATTATTTCTTCTTTACACCCCCCCCCCCGCGAATAATTTATATTGGTTATTTTTCATTTATAAACGGTTTTCACTTTGTAGAATTATATGCTCGATTTTATACCTCTATCTTTATGGTCCATGAGTTTGTTTGTCCCATTTCCCCAGATGTTATCCCATAGTTAAGCCTAAAGCTGTTATGTTAGAAGTGGTTTACTATCAATTGAGTTCGGTTGCACAGGTGACGAGAGGGTCTTTGATAGGCTATTAGATTACTGTACACCCATTTAGCTGTAACTTTATTATAGCCCTACCTTAGAGCTGTGAAAGGCGAAAGCCATAGAAATAGAACACAGGGAATGCTGAGCTCGATTGTTGTCTGTGTCTGCTGTGAACGCCCTCTATGTCAACTGTGGACAAAGAGTGTCAATACCATGTGACATGTCTGTATGCCAAAATTAACCAGATCAATCAATGGCCGAAAGCTGGAACTTGCCATACAGCTAAAATGGCTGCGCGCATGACTTGCCTCAAAGCAGATAATGCATTGATAAGCACACATAGCATTCTCTGAGTTCTATTTCTATTGCGAAAGCAAAACATTGCCCTCAAGCGACGGCGTGGATCACTTGCTAGCTCGCCCTTGAACTAAAAAAGTTTAACTTCCCAAATGTTTACTTCGTTGAATAATTATATCAGATCATCACATCATAAAACTTGCTATTGTTGTAGATCGTGTATGATGATGATCGTCGTTTACTCAGGCTTCTGTTGGCTCCCAGGTATAATGTGGTCATCACGATATGTTTTTTGAGTTAAAAATGATTGTCTGTGGTATTAAACAACGGCTCTAAGTTGCTCTGAAATATTTAGTTTACATTTTTACAATAGATGGAGTCCACAAGAAATAGAAAAAACATTATTATGGGTCCTTTTCCTCACATTAAGAGGGTAAAAATGTCTTTTCTCCGAAACACTCCTGTGCCCCAAATCTGAAAACGCGAGGTCAAACAAACGAGGTGACAAAACCATTCGTGACGATTTGGAGCTAACGCAAATGCACCCCGAACAGCACCATTTGCAATCAACACAGCCGTGAATGTGACCCGAAGGACGGTCCAACAGGTACTATAATCAGCAAGCCAATTTTCAACAGATTTGTCATTTGAGGATTTCATTTCTTTTAGAGGCAAGGCAATTCCGCAGCTCGACTTGATTTTTTAGTACATCGATCTACAGGTCAAGCATTAAACCCTATACAAACATGTAAATACACGTGACAACAGTACCAAGCCTGTGCCGGTAATACGCATTACAAACATATGTGAATGCCCAATCTCCAATATTATATCAATGTACAAGGTCGACATCCACTGTACAAAGCTATTATGTGAATGTCAAATCCCCAATTTCGATTTCAAGGTAGACATTTACTGTACAAACCTATGTGAATGTCCAATCTCCAATATCGATTTACAAAGTCGACATTCACTGTACAAACCTAAATGGATGTCCAATCCCAATATCGAAAAAGCAATTACATCGATATTCGATTTACAAATCTATGTGAATTTCCAATTTCCAATATCAAACTAACTTTACTGTCTGGATACGGAGACCACATTGCGATCACGGTGTTCACAACGCACAATCCTTGCGACACACAAGCAGTCACATCGTTTCCAATTTACAAGCTTGTAGTCTTTTCTGTCTCGTTCTGTGTAAAACCATTTCAGAACAATGCGATAGCAGGGACAAGAGTAAACGCCCTCTAATGGTGAAATATACCAGCACATTACCTGATAGCCTACAAACCTAGTTATAAACGCCTTGATCAAAGACTTACGTGTGTGCGCATGCTCGGAAAAAACGGTTATTCCCCCCGAAATTGCAATAACAAATCATCACTGGTGCGCGCTATAACTGTACACAGCACTGTCGTCGCTGGTCCGCACGCACATGGCATGCAAGTTGAGTTCCTTGGGAATGTTAGCTCGTTTACGAAAAATTAACCTACGTGTAGGCCTCCCCTCCCCTCCCCCATACCACATTATTGCTAAAATATGTACATGTATAGGGCGTCTCCACATTTTTGTATTTATTTTATCTCGGGGGTTTCGGTATCCCACCGAAACCACCTTTGTTTTCGTCGAGATTTGTGTAGCTGTTCCGACATAGCAGTCGGGACAGCTATTGTTTTCGTCAAGATTTTTGTTTGTTTTTCATTATTATTATTGTTCTATCCGTCAAAACCCCATAGGATTTGTACAGGCATTTTGCTGACTCCTAAAGTCATACTTAGCTTAATATGAAAGAGTGAGATTATATATCAAATCAAATCTTAGTTCGTAAAGTTATCGCACTAATTAGCTGAACATAATTAATTATTTACTTAGTTGTAATAACATGAATATTTAATTAGCCAATATTGAGACCACCATATCTCAAGAAGTATACGTCCGATCAGCACACTTTTTTTAGAATATATACTTGTGGGATACTGTTTAACTATTTGATGGCCAACAATTCCGGACGACGTCAACATGACGTCATTTATTGCGCTTTCTATCTGTGTACAAAAGCCAATGGCTCTGAAAAGTGTTAGTGTTGAGTGGGTCAAAAAACACAACCTTTTCAAATCAGTATGATTTTAGCTACCTAAAAGATACAAATCTTTTTTATAAAACACGAATCCTTTCACTAAGAGTTAATCCAGACCATTAAAACTAATCAATGTACAATGTATTTTCAAGAAAATTAACGATGAAGTGAAAAATCGGACCCCATGGCTAGCTGGCGAATTGTTCCGTGATTGCGCAATCACGGCTAGGCATCAAAGACTGCAGTGATATTAGAATCCTAACCGAGAGAGGATATACGTATGTTCTAATAGGGTTTTCGTTAAAAAGCATTGGATTGGGATAAGTTACATATAGTTGGCCAGTAAAGTGTGAAATTACACTTTGGACGACATAGTTTGTTAATGGCCGGCATCCATGCTAGATCTATTGTTAATAGCATGGGGAAGACTATTATGGTGGATGCCACCCCCAATTTTGAATTTTAAGGTAATTTTGAGGTCAAAAAGGTCAAATAATGTCAAAATGGGGACTTTGGGATTTTGCACCAAATTTGACCCCAAGTGGTAGATCTATCTATAAAATGCATTTTTAGCATCATATTGACATACCAAGCCTGTAAAACTAAGAGTTAAACTTTTATCCGGTAGGCCTACACAAATGTATAGTAAAATGAAAACTAAAAGTGTGATTTTCTCAAAAAGTGCATATCTTGAGTATACCGAATAAGTTTGCACTCCCTATGTCAAGGGTGTATTTTTTTGTTCCAAACAACTTTTTTTTCTAAAGGTAAATATACCCAGGCAGTTTTTAATCCCCCCAAAATAAATTTCACACCTTTTTGTATGGTGTAATGAAACAAGAAGGTATGTTCTTCACGCAGTATATTTGAATGCATACACAACCGATTTTCAATTTCTTTTCAGTTATAGGTCCTTTGAGCATTAAACATTGAACTTCGGTTACCATGACCCCACGCTGACCTTTCCTTCTGGTCCAAACAGGAAGTTCAAATATTAAAAACCATATCTCCTGAACCACATGTCATAAAGTTATCATTTTTGTGATGTTTACTAGCTTAATACAGAGCGTTTAATCAATCTAAAACAAAACGGAACATCTTTGTGTGTGTGCACAAACACCTAAGGTCTAGTTTTTTTCCTATTATTAGAATTCGTCTGTCCGAAAACTCTCATAGCGTTTACACGTGAAATTGTTATTGTTCGACTTCAGGAACTACAGTCTTAAGAGACAAAAACAATACATCAAATGAAAGCCTGGGCTCTAACTTTAGATCTAGCAGTAGTTCAATCGAGGTTTTTTTTTATTCCTTTGTGGACGATATGAACGATTTAAAAACACGCATAGTCCAAAAAGCACGATCGCCATGACTGTGTACGTAAGACACACTGCAAACTGCATACGGGCCGTACGTACACAGAGAGCCATAATGTCACACGCATGGCGTTCAATATTTTGGTTCACTGCTTCGTTCTATGGTCTTAAATGTATTTATCCAAGATGGAAAAGAGCTTTAAGATATTGAAATTGTGCTAATGCAATATGGATCAAAAAATTAAATCTCTCGGATTTACTGCATTTGGGCTTAACAGATTTCCATTCCGTGTCATTTGCCAATTTTTCAACCTTAATCAGGCTTGCCTTTGTTCCACTTGCTTATTTATTCCTAAAAGAGATGTCCAACTTGGCATGTGACCGTTTTGCTCGAAAATGAATGAGGTGATTCCATCACACTGTCAATGAAAATGTTGTTTCCTTTAAATTTAAAAGTTAAAAACTGAGAACGTACCCCAACACCCCCTAATTTATCTTTAATTGTTGTCATTTTGTAAATATCTCAACATTTGAGTACACTTTTCTAAAGTAGTAGTCCAGGCCGATTTCCTACCTCCCGCCCAGGTAGTAGTTAATAATCAGGACATTTCTTTTCAGAACTGAGAAGTTTCCCGAATTCCGAAAATCTACTCCGCAGTAGTAGAACAAAATAATAGCGAGAAAAGTTCTCTAAAGAACAAAATCTACGCAGCACAGTAGATATTTATACACATGGTGTTACCGCAAACCGAATAATATATATATATATATATATATATTGATACATCACCATGCAATGCCTCAAAAACCATATACTTCTCAACTTGTTTAAAATGCTTTAATTTTTTAATGCTTTGATAAAAAAGCTTGACAAACAAAGGACAATTTATATTAAAAAAAATTAAATGATGGTATCATTGTCTGCTTGGAATAGACCATGCAAGTCTTACCCGCACATTGCATTTAACCCATGAACGAAACATATTTAACACGTGAAGGAAACAAGCCTGCACACTTCAATGTATCCCAATGTTCGAATACGCGCGATACTTGATACACAATCCATTATGAACTTGTAATATGGGACTACTTTTCGTTTGTGGCGAAGTGATATTATGAATATTAATTAAGGTGTGGTAATACTTCAGCCCGCGCGTGCCTTATTATCATTAGCAGCTAAGCGCCTTTGATTGGGAGGTCCAACGTTCATGTAAGTAACATTAAACGATAAATTAAGTTATTAAATTAATCAAATATCTTCTCCTGCAAGAAAATTTGTCAATGGCATGCTTAGTTTAGAGATACGTGTATTAGGATCCAGGTGGAAAAGCCATACTTGTCATTTGTATACAAATGTTTCAGCACATAAATTGGTTGCATTGTATTTGTATAATGATCTTGTCGGACATCCTAGTCCTTACACAGAAAAAAAAATCAAATGGAACAAAATAACAGCAAATATAAACAAAGACGTATACGTTAAGATTATCAAACAGACAAACCAAAAATATAGCAAAAACGGCGTTGAATTTTACCATGTCAGTGTTTAATGGTGTTGGCTAATGATATTCAACAAGAGTTGGAAAAGTTCAAGATATTGACAAAATTAACTTGGTGTGGTCATTTACTTGGAGTATGATCTATTATTTTGACTTGACATTATAAACATATTAGTCGCATCTTCTGACGCACGTACACGAATCACGCACACACACGGCATTTATAAATTTCCCGATAGTGATCCCACACACCTGCATTTTACTATGGTCTTGTGATTATACAGTCTAGGCCCAGACAACATGTAGGGTTTTAGTCAATAAAGCTATGAAAACAACAATTTTGTGATCATACTGTAGTCTACTTTGTGTCCTTTTGCTTATTTGTAGAGCGAAATTGTAATTTTAAACATCAATTTACTTGTAATTCGTTTTCAACAAAAAATAATATATTGGCTAATTGCAAACGGGAGTAACTCAGCAACGCAATACATCCCAGAGCTTAGACATATACCAAATTACTGCTGTTGGTATGTTCTTTCCAGCCATGAATATAATCCAATTCTATTGTCAACATCAGACTCATTTTCACAGAGCGGGTCACAAATGTTTTACGACCATTTTATCAATTCACGTTTGACAAACGCAGCAGTCAGTCTGCAGCACACAGAACCCGTTCTTTTTCTTTGGGCTGTATAAATGGCTCGGACGTGCATGACCTCTCTTTTACTTTTTAATGAGCTGGAACCGTTAGTGGAATGTGTGTAGTTTCTCAGTTTTTAGACGTAAATTCACAAAAATATTCCCACAATTGCTAAGATAAGGAGTATTTCGTCCATTATGCCTTGAAAATATCTGACTTTACTGATATTTTAGTGGTGTATTTTAACCGTCAAATTTTGTTTCAAAACAAAACGAAATCAACACAATTACCATGCAATATGTCCCCCTAATACATTCTCCCACAAGCCAAAACTTACAGCAATGGATTGGAAATTTCATATTCTTTCTGCTCAATGAAAGAGAACACAAAATTGTACATTCTATTTAGAATGTACGATTCTTTTCAAAGTTTGCCATGATGAAAAAGGGCTTATTCCAAACCATTTTCAAATGGTATTTAAGACTTTTTAGTGTAGTATCTTGCCTGCCAGGTAATGCCCTGCATTGCACAAGGACCCTTTTTCTAAACATTGTGATATGTTCTCAGTGTAAGGCCATTTTGTTCAAACTACAGTACTAGACTATAGTTTATTATAGCTTTGTGTATTGTTTATTGTTGTCACGAGTTCGTAAAGCTTCTGACCACATCAATGGTTTATAACAGCAAAGCCATCCAGCTGAAAAGTAGCCTCCTACCACTTAAAAAGGCAAAGTCAATAGTAAAGCTTGGTACAATTATAACTTATCAGATTTAATAAAAATCAGCTTTCTTTTTGCATGATTATTGAAGTGGTGAGCATTCCCACTGCTAAAACAAACTAAATAAAAGTTTAGAAATAAAAAGGACTGGCAATAATTTACATGTAGTGTTATACAGGGCACTACTATTTAAAGGCAGTGGACACTATTGGTAATTACTCAAAATACTTATTAGCATAAAACCTTACTTGGTAACGAGTAATGGGGAGAGGTTGACAGTATAAAACATTGTGAGAAACGGCTCCCTCTGAAGTGACATAGTTTTCGAGAAAGAAGTAATTTTCCACGAATTTGATTTTGAGACCTCAGAATTAGATTTTGAGGTCTCGAAATCAACCATCTGAAAGCACACAACTTCGTGTGACAAGGGTGTTTTTTCTTTCATAGTTATCTCCCAACTTCGACGACCAATTGATCTCAAGTTTTTACAGGTTTGTTATTTTATCCATATGTTGAGATAGGCCTACACCAAGTGAGAAGACTGGTCTTTGACAATTATCAACAGTGTCCAGTGTTTTTAAAGGTTCTGCTTATAAGTACTGAGTATGTTCGTAAATTCCCAAACCTCATTTCCTGATTCTTTGTTTTGTCACCCAGCAACCTTGATATGAAGTCAACTGTACATCCATATTCATGCAATCCTTAAAAAAATTGCAACCAGACAGAAACAAATGTTATCTTGCCAAAAAAATGATACATTTGTTGACCCAATTTATGACAATTTATCGAAACATGTACATAAAATAGGCATAAAAAACAACGAACAACATTTTAAATATATTTTCTCAGGTTTATAATCATTTTTTACTATGATCTTTTTGTAAGCGTTTGCTCACACATGCAGAAAAAAACACCAGCTGCTGTGTATTAATTAAATATGAATGAGTTAGCTTTATTTGAGGGCCAATGTAGCGGAGAGCCAATGCAGCACAAATGGCTGTAGTTTAACAAAAATGTGAACAGAAAATGAAATGTCTTTTGTTTTGCCTGTTCAGAGTATTATAATTGTTCACTTCTCATAGATTTTGCTTGTACTTGTTATTAAAAATAACTGACGCCAATTGGTGTTAAATAGCCTGTTCTGGTGAAACTGCCTAACCCTTTATTATCATTATTGTCGTTGCTGTTGTTGTTGTTGTTGTTTCAGTTGTTTATTCATTTATTGATTCTGTTGTTGTTGTTATTTCACTATATCACAGCAAGCAAAAGAAAGACCACATTTCCTTTTGTGCACACATTTTCTTTTGTGCCTGTAACTCCTCGAGACGGTCTCCGTCCATAGCCTTAGATCTCAAGGGTAGTTCGCAGGATCCTTGCTGTTCCCAAAAGCGCCGCCGTTTGTAACGGATCCATCCTCACAGTTGTGCATATTTCATCCTGATGTTTCCCCAGTGCTTTCGGAATGATGCCAAGTGCTCCAACCACCACAGGGACTACATTCACTTTATCCTGCCAAATCTTATGGAGCAACTTTTAAAAGTAAAAGTGGTTGCCATAACCTTGAAATTTCAAAATGGGATAACACACACGCTGTACACATCATTGCATACGATTTGCGATCCATGCTTGAAGCTGCAGCTCAAGCATGAAAGCGTGTGTGTTATCTCGCTGGTCTGCGATCCAGTTGTTTAAAAATCATTAATTGTTTTAAAAATGGAGTTTCAATTGTTCGTGACGTTTTGGTGACAAACATTTAATAATTTCTTATCCATGGGTTTTGGGGGAAAATTGTTGGTGTTTGCTAATTTATGTTAACCTTTTAAGCCATTCTGAAATTTCAAGGTTAAGGCAACCACTTTTACTTTTAAAGGTTGCTTAGTTGAATTGTCCACACTGTAAAAAAAATTATCTGTCAATTTACAGAAAAAGTGCTGGCACAACAGAGTTGCACACACTTTCTGTTATTTCATTTTACCTTCCGTTTTGTAAAATGTAATCACGGACCTGTTGTTATTACAAAAAAAATAATAGTTGTAATCATTATTAACAGACCACATGGTTTGGGCAAATTACAGGCAAACCTATAAATGCAAATAATTGAACTTCTGTGTTTTGTGTTTACAACCTCCTTCAATTATTCAAATTTACAGAACTGTCAGTTATTTAATTTGGTCGCCTTTTTTTGCTTTTACAGATTTCTGCAAATATAAAAAAAACAAAGTCTGTAAAACAACTTTTTGTAGGTAGATTTCCATATTTTGGTCTTTTTACATTTAATTTGTGTATATTGTTTACACATTTTGTTTTTAAACATTTATTTTGTTTATACGTGTTTATTGAATTTCTGTTAAATTGAAATACATTAAATATGTAAAGCTACTGTGTTTTTTTTGTGTTTTTACACATTTTGTTTTTAAACAAGTCTTTTGTTAATTTGTTTTATTGAATTTTAGTTAATTTAAAATAAGTAGAATCCGTGAAATTACATTATTTTGTTATATAAACACAACTTGAGATACTCATGATTGTAATGCATTAACTTTTATTCCAAAATCTGCAATACTGAAAGAACATGATATAAAGTAAATGTACTTCTATCAGAAATACAAAAATAAATGCGACAAGTATTCAGTGCACACACTCGGTGCTCAAAGTAAAAATACAATTGTTTTAAAGTAAATAATGTTTGTGCCCCCCATCATCCAGAACTACATAAATAAATACAATACAATACTGCAGGTATTCAGTGCAAGCACTAGGTGCTCAAAGTAAATAAATACAGTTTATGACCCCCCCCCCCACCCTGTCATCCAGAAATACATAAATAAATGCAATACAATACATTACAGCAAGTATTCAGTGCACACACTCGGTGCTCAAAGTAAAACAAATACATTTTGGTGAGCACCCACCCCCCACCCCACACCACCCTGTCATCCAGAAATACATAAGTCAAGAAAATACAATACAGCAAGTATTCAGTGCACACACTCGGTGCTCAAAGTAAAACAAAACAAATTCTGGTTAGTCCCCCCCCCCCAACCGCCCTGTCATCTAGAAATACATAAACAAATAAAATACAATACCGTAAGTATTCAGTGCACAGCTCAAAGTACATGAGTTGGATTTATGAAATGCATAATACACAAGTAAAGAAACTTGGTATTGACATATTTGGCTCTACCTTCAGAAGCTCCAATCGGATTCAAAGTCCTTAACCCCATTAACTAGGGATACGACCTTGCTATTTGTAGAGTGTACTTTTCTTCCAGGTTCTGTCTTTGCTTTGGTTCCTTTCTCAGGGTTGATTCCCAGGAGGCATCTATAAAATAAATAAAAAATACAAACTCTATATAAGTACATGCTCCAGAGATTTTCAATGACAATAAATACAAACCGGAGGATGCTATCATGACACTGAGGACAAATTTTAACTGTGCATTTAACTATTACGTTTTCAGTGTGTTTTATGCGGGAGGGATTTTCTTTGCGATACTTGCTATGATTGCGAGTAACGTGACTGTTAAAGGAGGAGTATGAGGAAAATGACAGGGTACACCCAGGGACACCACAAGGAAATCTGAAATTATGGACATTTCTGTGCAAACGATGGTGATTGGTATATGCCCTCAAGGATGGTGTTGAATGTTGACAGAGCTGACAAATATACATGTTGTGGCTTATGTTAGAAATTGTTTGAATTGTAAACATTAATTGTTGTATACAGTATCTAGGAGGTGGTTGCAACTTACATAACTTTACGTAGACCATAGAGCAAGACAGTGCGATATCTATACCATGAAGCCTTCACAAATACCTAGAAGAAGAAGAAGAAGACATTATTAAAATACTGTACACACCACATAATAATACAGGTACAAACATGTCCCACTGTGTAGCAAACATGTCTCACTCTCATGTACATGCATGGAGGGCCGATATGTGTACATGTAACCATAGAGGTACATGTACATGTATGATGTAACTAACTAAAAAACTAAAAACACTTGAGTGTAGGCTACTGTAGGTTTACCTTGTGATTTCCTTTGCCCAAAACTGGCCAAGCAATGAACATTACTTTTATGTTTGTGTACACTCCAGTGGTAACCCTCCACGGTACTAGACTTCCCAAGCACGTTGATACAAAATATTTGTCAAAACGAAACCTTTCCATGTGAAAACCACCAAGCGTAGTCTCAATAGTCAAGGCCCGTTCTCTATCGTTTTAAAATCAATAAAATTAAATAACAATAGGACAACAATCAGTAGCAGTTATTCCCACGTATAGCCTGACTAAACCATGCATGTACAAAAACAAGTGGATTTATCCTGTAAAACTGCAAGCAAAGGGTTCTATTTACCTTTAGTCAAAACTTCGTGACCTTTGACCTGTAATATTTTTGAGCGCCATACAAATCCCATTTGGTTTTTGCTTTTTATGTGTTGCTGAGAACATATATAATCATAAAATGCAGACAATTTAATGGGATCATATTGGCGTGTGCATTTCTTGAAGACGCAAAATTGCGCGAAATAGTAAAAATTTGTAGTTACGTGTGACCTTTGACCTATATTATATTTGTGCGCCAACATGATCCCAAGTATTTTTCAATTTAAATCTGTTTAGGAACACTAGACTAAACCAAATACAAGAAAACATTGTTGGGATCTCGTTGGCGCAGGTATTTACAATAATGAGAAAAGTGCATGTTGTGCCAATTCTAGGCTAATATGCACGGAATGCCAATGCTTAGAAAAATTTCAAAAAATCTTTTGACATGCAAGTTATAGAGATCCCAAGATTCTTTTTTCATTTGTCATTAGAGGAGGACTGTTCCTACACCTGGTTGTCATTTTAAAAGTTTTCTGATGTTGGCGCGCGAGGTTACGGAGTCGCGAAAACGCAAGAAATTCGTAAAATTTGACCTTTGACCTCAATTATCTCTCTGCGCCAACAAGATCCCACCCACTTTGCACTTAAATTTGTTTAAGGGCCGCTAGATCTTTCATCAGAACTTAATTATGTCATGGGATCTTAAAGGCGCATTGAGTTATAAGGCGTTGAAATTGGCACGAGGGCGCTGTTCGCCAAAAGCTCAGGTCAGCATAACATGACGCGCCAACGAGATCCCAACTTTTTTTTTCCCTGTAATGAGCCCCACTTGAGGTTAAACAAAATGTTTTACTCTTGTTGGGACGAGCTTGGCGCATGTTTTTCTGTTTACTTGGAATGTACTCTTCGTTTTACGAGGGTCCTTTGGCTGAAACTTTGATAATTTTTTACGCCCAAACCGAAACAGTCAGCAAGCTAAAATGTTGGATATATTAGTTTGGTATGATGATGTATCACTCTGATTTTTTAGAAGAAAATCTGAGAACCCATGAATCACCACTTGGTACATTCTTACAGGCAGTGACTCTTAAACACAGAGGTTCGGCGTAAAATAACTAGTAAACCATATAAAACATTAAAAACAGCTACACCACTAGTGTATTATATTGGTTTCTTCGACTTCTATAGACTCGGTTATTCATGGAACTACTAAAATCAAATATATTTAACAGTAGGCCTATATACATGACGCATCGAAAATCCAACCAAACAATTTAGGAGTAAAAAAGAAAAGAAGCAAAGTCAGCAAAAATACAAGTATTTGTAGGCCGATTGCTGAGCTATTCTATCTGTTGTTTTATGTGCCTGCACGGCTACTAAAGAACAACGAATGTGTCGTTTATCGTAGGCCCTATTAAAACAAAAATGTGTCCCAAACAAGGTAAATAAAAAGAAGGTTTTTACAAAATTTTACAAATTCTATGTTCAGCAACAAGAGTGATGTGTAAAATTCAATAAAATATGTAGAAATACATACTTTATTACAAAAGGAGGTTTTTTTACATTAAAACAAAAACAAAATTGTAAAAGCAAATAACAAACTCGTGTAAAAAACATCAATTATACACAGTTCGACTATAATTTTACAAATTCTATGTTCGGCAACAAAAGGGATGTGTAAAATTAAATTAAACATGTAGAAATACATACTTTATTATAAAAGCAAGTTTATTTACATTAAAACAAAAACAAAACAGTAATCGCAAAAAACAGACAGGTGTAAAAAACATCCATTATACACAGTTCGACTGTAATTTTTGCAAATTCTATGTTCAAAAACAAACGTTTTGTTGAAATCAGCAAAATATTTATAAAAAACATAAATATTTACAAAAAGATGTATCAACACAAAAACAAAAATCTAAAAACACAAAAAACACTGTAAAATACAAACGTTTTAAACAATTCGATTGTTTTTTTAAAAATGTATTTTTAATATCAAAAGTATGGGTAAAAATAGACAAAATATGTAAAAACACAAACTTCCATCAACAAAACAAAAACAGAAAATGTAAAAGCAAATAACAAACAAAACATTTTCGCAAAAAAACAATTGTTTTCCTCGATTTGTCAGTCATTTTACAATTAATATGTTTTATAACGGAATTATCGGTGAAAATCAACAAGTTATGTAAAAATACATAAATGTTAACAGAAGGTGGTTAATTTACATAAAAAAAACCTACAAAAAGCATGTAAAATCAAATAAAAAACCAAAAAGCTGTGTAAAAAAACAGAATTTTTTTACAGTGCATGTCAGAAAACTTATTATTAGACACTAAAATCATTAGAATCGGATAATGTTAACTGTTGGTGAATTTGAATGCCAGTCAAAAGTGCGTTGACCTCCAACGTTTTTGACCATAGCGCCCTCATTTAAGATCGGAAGAAACACCATACATTTTTGCACTCCTCTTGACTAGACGAGTAATTTAGTATGCAAATCAACACGATTGTAATATATTTGAATTTTGACCCCTGTATGACCCTAGTTGACCCCTCTCGGAAATGCCTGACATTTTTAAGGGGGCAGCCCAAGTCAAAGTTGTTCGCTTTCATCAGGGAACACAAAAACACTTTCAAACCTTTGTTCCCAGAATTTGGTCACTGGACCTACAGGCTGGTCTCCTACTACCTCCCACTCCGTTTTTGTTTTTACTCACAAAAAGGGAAACCTACACTGAAATGACTGGTAATTTAATCCACATCAAGAATATTGCAATGTTGAGTCAGTTCATGTTGTTCAAGTCATGTCCTGTACATGTATATACATGTACCTTCATAGCTAAAGTGTGTATAAAAACCACGGCACGGAGTTCATTAGAATAAGATTGTTCTGCATTTAACAGTTGCAATCCAATATATGGAACGATTTGTCCACAATTTTGAATAGCTAAATATTTAGACTGAACATGTTCAGTGCTCATTGAAAGCAAATTATTGAGTAGCACATGATGATTTTCGAGTAGCAACGGAAACATTTAATTTTTAAGTGGTTTTCTTTTTCGGTTTGCTTATTGGCTTGTTTTATGTAAAGCGCCTTGAGCGTCTTTTTAGGCGGATTTTGGCGCTACTATATGCTTTTTATTATTATTATTATTATTAATTAGTTTTATAAACACATGCCTAAATATTTAACAATCCCCCTTTTAAAATTATTTACAGATTTCAATACCTCCGTCCTCATACAGTCGTTTTGGCTGCCCGTATATTTGTATCCGTGTGTCAAGTTGCTTTCGTTGCTGAGGCCAGAGACAGCAGTTAGATATGGCTTCAACTGGGTCAGCCAGTGTTTCCAGCAACTTGATTGACGATGCCGAGTTCATGCAGTGGGGACCGGAAGAAGTAGCTAGCTATCTCACACGGAAAGGATACAAACGAGCACAACGCTCAACCAGTGAATGGTCTTCACTGATCAGTGAGGACGCTGTTTGGGCATGTGACGTCATATGCAAGGGGTCTTTAGGTTTTGATCTTGCTTTTAATGATTTCTCGAAATCAAATCTGCACTTTTGCATTGTTTCTTTTTAAATAGAGGAAGACATATCTGGACAAGATCTGAAGTCCCTGACAGAGGATTCGCTTAAGAACATTGGTGTGAGGTGAGTATAATCGGGTCAACTTGACCAAACTCTATTTGTAAACTTCAAGCTTGTGGTCTAAACTCACTTTGTACATGACACCATAATCCAGAGCGGCCTATACTCCCTAACTCTTTAGAAAGTGTCCTGTAAATAAACTATTATTGTTTCCATGTTCTGATGAACAAAATTGAAAATCTCCCTGATTGTGGAAACTTTCTTTCCTATTGTGAAGTGTAATTCTAAATATCTCCCTTTATAACACATCAAGCAAAAAAAAGGGTTACTAGATAAAGTATCTATTTTAACCCAACTATTAACAACAATCCAAGTGATGTCTTACAGTTAACGGGATACAGGAATTTAGTTATTTTAGCACATTTTGGGACTGGGTGCAAAAATGCATTAATATGCCTAAATTAAGTTATATGCCCTAAGGATACATTCTGTCTTTGTTACACCATCATGTGTCAATCAATTTGGCACCATATTCCGAAGGACGTTGGCTTCACGAATTTTCACTCTCTACTCCAGCCTATATTGCGCTCTTCGATGTTATATTAGATTGTAACAATTGGTGCACTTTGTTGAAAGACATGGGGCTTCAAATGGTTGTGGATCGATATTTTATCTCAGCTTGCATTATGAAATATATTCTCACAGCAAAAGCTAGATTGCTCTTTACTGTCTCTCCCTCTTTATTTTACAAAAAAAAATAATAATTGAATACTTTATTTCAGTACTTATGGCAAGCGGCAAGGAATATTGAGATTGGTTAGAGACCTGAAAGTTGCCATGAAGGTTTGTTTCTTTGATATTTGAGAGTTTAATAAAATTAAAATAATAGTAGCTTCTTATAGCAATCAAATCCGTCACTCAGTGACGCTCGTGGCACTCGTGGCGCTCCAACATTATTATATAATTTATCCTGCAAGGTATGTGGAGCTACGTTTTGAAGTATGATACTTTTTTTGCTACACATTATCTTTTACGATAAGTGCACTGGGTTCTTTACGTGCTTCACACAGCAACGGACATACGGCTTGTACGTCCATCCAAAGGACAAGCAATAAGTGTCTTGCTGAAGGACACGAGTGTTACGACCGGGACTCGAGCCCACACTCTGCTGATCAGAAGCACCAGAGCTTGTCTGAGTCTGGTGTTCTTAACCGCTCCGCCATGACACGCCATTTAAGTATAAAAACAAAATCACAAAACGTCCCTTAAAGTATAATTTCACGTTTATAAAGTAAGTACATCATTTTGAACATGTTGTTTTCTACTATTTTTGCTCACATTTGGCCTGCGGGGACTGCTTATGGTCAAACTCTGTAGCACTCTAGTCAGCTGCACATCTGACTAGCCTGCAAACCCTTTTTACAATCAATGTGATTGTTATTTTGTATTTTCAACAATAAAAAGGTAGTTTTAAACGAGGTTAAGACAGTTTTGACTTGCCTGCTGGGCTGCCTACTGTTCAAGTCGGGCCAGGCCAGCAGTGACTATTAAAATCAAGCATTGGAGTGTAATTTTTAAATTCATGTTCCGGCAGGTATTTAATGACTCAATCCATGGTACCATTGAATTTCACCCGCTTTGCGTCCACATCATTGATACTGAGCAGTTCCAGAGGCTACGCTACATCAAGCAGCTTGGATGCTGCTATAGAGTCTTCCCAGGAGCCGCTCATAATAGGTTTGAGCATTCATTGGGGTAAGGACATTTGATTTACCAGCTGAATGGAAGACTAGTCAATTTTTCCCTCCATTTTTGATTGTCAGGCTGGATTAAAACATATTATAAAAATAACAAAATGAAGAAACTACAGTGTATACAACTATTTTCAGTAAAATGAAAAATCCTAAAGATAAACTGCATACGAATGACCACTTTGAAAATGTTAACTAGTTTGTAAACTATTGAGTGACAAGTGTTAAATGATGGGTCAGCACTAATTGTCTTTTGGGCTGAAATGCTTGTCGGGCATTTTTGCAAGTTTTTTTTACGCCTTGAGGGTACTCTGCGGTTTAGATTTATCAAAATATTGATTATTCTGTTTATGTGCAGAATGCCTTGTATTCAAGATTCCTGAGACTTCCGTGACCATTTTTAAAACACGAAGCAAAGCATCTATCCAGATTGTTGTTAGAGGTTCAGAAATGATTAACTCAGTTGTGTAACTATTTTTACATTCCATGCTATCAACAACAGTGTGAGTCACTTAGCGGGAACATTCTGCAGAACGCTTCAGCAAACACAACCGGAGCTCAACATAAGTGAAAAGGATGTTCTTTGTGTAGAAATCGCTGGTCTATGTCATGATTTAGGTAAGAACATTAATGCAATATGTATAATAACAATAACTAGACTTAAGTTTTTTGTTGAAACAAAAAACAATGTGTTCGGCAGATAAGTCGAAAATAGCAGAGCTGGTGAAAAGTAAGAGAATAACAAAACAAAAAACAAACATGTCTTTATGGTAAATATTGATAAACGTGAAGTTAACTGTGGTTCTAAGTATTTGCATTTTTGAAATAAAGCCTAATTTGAAACTGATGACGGCATCGCGACGTCATAATTTCTCATCCAGACATAAACATTTTTAAGTTTGTGCTAAGTGTGACACTTTTGAGTGGTTAATGAATTTTTTTAAATACTAAAGTCTAACTAACGGTTTGAACCAGAAGTCAAGATCAAAGGAGGTCAAACTTTTTGTAGCGATTGTTCAGTTTTTAAAGACCCTTCTTGTGATGTATACATTTTACAAATCTAATGTGTGGTTCAGGAGTTGTGACTTTTTATCAAATCTAATACTTATCTTCCAGCTTAAACCGAAAGTCAATGTCAAATTGGACATACTCTGTTTAGTGTTTGTGAAGTTTACGAATTCTTGTACAAAGATGTATAGATTGTAAACATCCAATGTCTTGTTCAGGATTTTCAAAATTTTCAAATATTAAAGTTCAACTTTCGGTTTGGATCGAAAGTCAATGTCAAATGGGGTCACACTTTGTGTAGCGTTTGTGAAGTTGTTCTATATACTTGTCCAATGATGCATAGATCGTAAAAATCCAATCTGTGATTCAGGAGTTATGGTTTTTTTTCAAACATTAAACTTCAACTTCCGGATTGAACTGGAAGTCCAGGTCAAATGGGGCCGCAGTCTGTGTAACGTTTGTGAAGTTGTTATGTACTTCTTGTCTGATTAGATATATAAATATCGTATAAATCCAATGCGAGGTTCAGGAATTATGATTTTTCAAACATTAAACTTCACATTCCAGATTGAACCGGAAGTCAAGGTCAAACGAGGTCACACTTTGTATAGCGTTTTGTTGTTTTAAAAGTCCTTCCAGATGATGCATCGATCGAAAACATCTAAAGTGTGGTTCAGGAGCTATAAGTTTTTTCAAATATAGATGTACTGTCATTTGGTGGTCAATATTGTAACACGCCGTCGAGGTCAAGGACTTATTGGTTTATGATTGACTAGAATTAAATATAACGACAAACGATTAAATAATTATGACTCGGAGACAGTTCTTATAACTCTGATTCTCTTCTTCGAATGATCACAATTAAATTACATGTACTTACATTGTCAGTCTTTATCTTACACACGGAAAACGGGGGAGCCAGAGCTTTCTAGAGTTCGGACCCAAAACAGCACTGACCGTCTCCTCCAGATCACATGGGAACCCAAGCCTGCCATTTCACGATTCGGCGCGCAATGGTGCCTGGATTCCCAGGTGCTCCGGATGTCTGCGGACAGCGCTGCCTGCGAGCCTTCATGAACTCGGTGACCCTGTCACCCCTGCTCGCTACAATATACAATTGATTTGAATGTATTCATACAGTACATCTACGCTGCACAAGTTTACTGACATAACACACTCAACAATATACATGTATATGCACAATGAACGTGCACAAGGTTTGGGGGTTTCCCTTGTGGTTTACGACTGTACATGTGTTAGGGCACTACCGTGCGTTATCAATGTGGGTCAACAGATAAGTGCGCTTTGAACGACAAGTTGTGACCAGATGTAAATGTTAAAATGTTGTAATTTCTGTGCAGAAATTTGAGAAGGCTCACAGAGCTATAACCTCATGCAAAATTTTTGCTAAAACAATTTGTGGTTATTGAGATATGAAATTTTAAAACAAATCAACTGCCAGTTTGAACCGGAATAAACGTACCGGTAAGGTCCACACTGGATCACTCTATACAGAACGCTGCACTCAGAAAGTCACACAGTCTACAGCCCTTTTCACACTACTCACATTTGATCCGTGTAAGTTGTGACCCGTGTAAAAGTTTTCTACACGGATTAAAACTGACCCGGAGATTCCTTTCACACTACAGTATCTAACCCGGAGAATAATTTAATCCAGTTTCACACTAACACGGAGCAGCGCAAGTTGTGTTCACACTACACATTTTTTAACACAGAGATGTTTTTTTCAGACATCGTGATGAAAAATAGACTATCGAAAATTCATAGAGCAAAAATCAACTCGAAAGCACCGGGAGAGCACCGTTTACTTTATAGCTCCATGCTCCGATGGTGGAGTTGCACGTAGGCCTAAATACATTTTTCTCCTCACTTGCCACTGAAATTCTTGAAGTTCTACAATTAGGTTGACATCATATGTATTCCTTATGACAGTTAAATCATACTTATAACATAGAAAGAGAATAAAGACGAAAAAATCGGCCACTTTTACTTTTAGATCCATTTTGCAAACATAATCAAAACGATCCAAAAACGTTTCCCACTGCCGACCACGTGAGTTGATTAACCTCCTTCCCAGGCAACGCACGTGCTGTCGTACGGTGATAGCGAACACTAATGGGTACGAAATTGTAACAATGATGACGCAGTGTATTTAGATACCAAAATACCGGTACATTTCTCATTCCGAATCTCTGTGAAATTCTAATAAAATAGAATTGTTGCCAACTCAGACAAAAATATGTAACTTTAAATGTGCATTGTGTAAGCTATCATTTCAGCCAACATGTAGATTTCTTCAACAAAAAACTAACGGAAGCCCCCATCATTGCGGGCGGGGAAGCCCGGAAGCGGCAATCATGTCTTATCGTTGTAAAACCAAAAACACGCGGGGCGGACGGCGCAACTTGACATTGTTCGGACGAAAAACTTATGATTTTTTTTTAATGACACAATTTAGAACACCCTGGCCTGGATGAACAGCAAGTTAAGATTATTTTACTGTGATGTATTATGTGTTTCTTTTTTATGTTATTAAGTTTTGTTGTTTTCCGGGGTTTTTTTTGCGGGGAGTTTTGCGCTAAGTCAAAAAAATGTGATGAAGACGCAATGTTTTTGTTATGAAAGTCTTAACCAGCCACTGTCATAAACACTAACCCGGCGAGTGTTCACACTAGGAAATTAATCCGGAGAATTTGGAGTGAAAAATTTTTAACACCGAGATTGGTGGGTTAACCCTACTCTTGGGCAGGGTTAAATTTTACCCGGATTAAGCCAGTTTTGGGGTCGTTAATCCGGATAATTTTTAGTCCCGAAAAGTGTAGTGTGAACGCTCCACTTAATCCGGAGAATCTCCGTGTTAATTTTTTCCTTAACACCGAGATTCTCCGGATTAAAGTGTAGTGTGAAAAGGGCTTACGGGATTCAGAAGTAAGGTCGGAGACAGCAATGTGCATCCAGCGGAACGGCAACGGCAAACCAAACTCACCCGCTGTTTGTCTTCCTCTTTAGCTGCAATACTCCACGTCTCACTTCTTCGCTTGCCCAAATAACACTACATTCCTTAGCAACTGGGCACGCCCGGACACAAGCCATGACAGGCTTGCAGCGATCGGCTCGGACACACCCAGGCATCGCCCAACCACCACATAATTGAACAATGCCCAACTGTCTCCGCAATGGTAGCTTGCTCTCGGTAGCCCGCTCGCAGTGGATTTGGTCACCAAGACCCACATTCTCCTCCGACCTACTTTCGCATCACAAGTTCAAGAACCCTAATGCAGACTAAATTTGTGTCGGTCCCTATCTCGTCACAGTATACAGCCTGTACTACCAAATATGTAGCGCACCAAGCTAGATCAATCACAAGAACCATTTGCCTTCACAAGCACACATTTTAACCCCTCAGTGAAGAGAATCATTATAGTAACAGACACTGGACACTATTGGTAAGTGTCAAAGACCAGTCTTCTCACTTGGTGTATCTCAACATATGGATAAAATAACAAACCTGTAAAAACTTGAGCTCAATTGGTCGTCGAAGTTGCGAGATAACTATGAAAGAAAAAACACCCTTGTCACACGAAGTTGTGTGCTTTCAGATGGTTGATTTCGAGACCTCAAATTCTAATTCTGAGGTCTCGAAATCAAATTCGTGGAAAATTACTTCTTTCTCGAAAACTATGTCACTTCAGAGGGAGCCGTTTCTCACAATGTTTTATACTGTCAACCTCTCCCCATTACTCGTTACCAAGTAAGGTTTTATGCTAATAATTATTTTGAGTAATTACCAATAGTGTCCACTGCCTTTAAGAGCTTGCTTAAGAAAGCTAAAAAGCAGATGTCCACTTTTCGACCTCCATAAGGCTTACTTACCGCAGTTGCCAAAATGAATACGTTGCTTCAGCGGTATGCCTCCCTAATGTCGAATTTCCTTCGAAGTCATGTGATAGTCACGTGGACTCGTGATGGAAAAAATGAAAACGCGACGAAAATTTTGAAAACGCGACGGAAATATTGAAAACGCGACGGAAATTTTGAAAACGCGACGCAAAATTTTGAAAACGCGACGGAAATATTTGAAAACGCGACGGAAATTTTGAAACCGCGACGGAAATTTTGAAAACAAGACGGAAAATTTTGAAAACGCGACGGAAATTTTTGAAAACGCGACGGAAATTTTGAAAACGCGACGGAAAATTTGAAAACGCGACGGAAATTTTTGAAAACGCGACGGAAAATTTTGAAGACGCGACGGAAAATTTTGAAAACGCGACGGAATTGGGTTTTTTCCAAAGGAGTGGCACATATGGAACACCATACCCTTCGCAGATCATTTGTTTCATTACAAAAAATCAGTTTAATTAAAATAAATAACCATGCTTATTTATAAATTTAAATAAGGACCACTGTGTCGTGGCCGAGCGGCCAGCTCTGGTATTCTTAAAAGCAGAGTGTGGGTTCTAGTCCCGGTCTTGACACTTGTGTATTTAAGAGCATGTCCATGAGAGGACCATGCAGACCGTGATAAGGTGGGGGTCAACGGATTTGGCTGAAATTTTGGTGGTAGGTGGGTCATAGGTAGCCTTGAGGCTGTGCACAATATTGAGCAGATCCGACCTCCCTAACAGAAAAAAAGAGCAACAAATTTTTTTTTTTTTTTTTTAGTGTTAAAATGGCGTTTTTGATGATTTTTGGCTGCAAAAGTTTAAACGCTTGCTGCTGAACGGTGGAATACAGTAGAGCAATGAAATTTTCAGGGTTTTTAGTTTGTATCCTGAACTAAACCAGGAAGTAAAAATTGTGGGGAAAAAACCTCTTACGTGGCAACGGTAACTCTTCATTTAAGGGTACTCCTAAATTTGCATCACATCTTTGAATCGCTGTAGAGTCATTAGTGCAGGTCTGTGAGCAATGACACTCGGGTGAAAGAGAGTTCTTAATATGGTCCTTAGGTAGCATCAATAAAATATTTGTCAGCAGTTTTTTGTTTGAAATGGCAGGAGCCTGTTTTTGCCTTATAATGGCGGTTTAGCATTGCATCGTTCAAAACTGGTACCTGTTGTGATTTGCGATTGCCTCGTTTTCAACGGTAGTTTCGATGCATTGGACATGAAGCAAACCTCTCATTACCCTACATGAAACAATTATGTTGGTCCTTGAATCCTTAATTAAGTGCTGTGGCGAACATGACCAATTTCCTCAGGATTCAGTCGATGGCCTAACATCTAAAAGTTTTGTTTAGTTTGTCATACTCAAATCCTGATTCATATTTTAGTTGTAACCCCCTCCTCCAAGCCTTTCACCCTTTCTGATTTTTATGATCACATGAGTAGCTACAAGTGCAAGTTATTTGGTCCTTGTCAGGCATTTGCTGTGTTGCAAAGGCAAGATTCTCTTCAGAATCAGGTGATTAGAAAACAAAATAAACGCACCAAGACATTTTCCTATAGTTTAGATAATAACACAATAAGTGTCAATGGTTTTATTTATTGACATATTCATATGTGCAACGGTTCAATATATTTCAGTTTTTACCTTCACACTACCAGTGTGTGGTATTCACTGACTATACAGTCAAGATAGAGTGGTACAAGTACTACAACATAGATAATACACCAACGGCATCAAAGTTGGAAGCAGTACTGGTCATTGATGGATTTTGTTGGTGTGAAAATCAACCCTGATGGTAACGAGACAATTGGAATGCTAATTGGCTAGGTGTAGTTTGGGAAATTCAAAATTTTGAGATTAACAAAAATTGAAAATGGCAGAGTACTGACTGTTTAATCAAAAACGGGCACTTGATAAGCGTCCGATGGCATCATGCATTTAAATGCCTCAAAGCTCACACTGGTTCTGTACAGCATCCACGAGAACCTGTCTTTCAACCAACTCTACAGCATTATTGTTCACAATCAGTCCAGCTCTTTGATGGCAGTGTCCCAGATTTGTGTAAGAGAGCAAGACGTGAAAAAAAGCTGGCTATCTGTTGGGTAGTCAACCAGTCATCTCTGTGAAACTGACTTTTCAATCGACGGGACACAGTTTCTGGGTTTTCCTTCTTTCCTGTATTGGCGCCAATCATGAACTGGGCAAGCAAAAAATCCTTCACTTGCTGCGAAAACCTCTTCATTGCCTTGGAAAACTTGCGAGCCCAGCCAGAATGGATTGCCTGGGACATGGTTGCCGAAGCTGCTCCCGAATTGACAGTCTCAACACCTTTACTGGAATAAGAAGTGTCAGCTTGCATCTCGCCAATCTTTTCAGCCAACTGACGTGCAATCTTGTGTACGTTGTTGCCTTCATTGACGTACCGCTCGATATGTGCCTTCATTGGTGCTATCTTACGATCACATATGTATTTACCAGCCTGTACTTCAGAGAAGTCATACCTTGAAATGTAGGAGTCCACCAGCCGGCAATGAGAAATCACTGACTGTACGCTGCTGCTTCTTCCTGCTTATACAACAACAATTCATGAGGTTATTATTTTTTTTAACAAACGTTGATAAACCAAGAGAGCATAAATATATGTACTGCTTTTTTAAAGGGAAGGGAGCACACACCTTATTAGAGGGCATACCACCAGGAGGTAGTTTTTCCGCTGTCTGTTGTGTAACTGCTACTGCTATGGTGCTTAGATAAACAACCTCTACAGATACCTGAAAGTCAAGTAAACAGCGAGAATTAACTGTGATCAAGGGCTGTCTCAACTGCAACCAGCAGTATTAATAATAACCCTTTCACCCAGACAATATTAAATATAAATGATACCAAGTCGATTGCATGTTAAGGGATGTAATCAATGTTCATGTACATAAATTACCCAGAAAGGAAGATTTATTTGTATACATTCATTCTTACCTGTTCCGACTGGTATCAGGGTACCCCATCGATCAAACACCTCACGACTAGTTGTTTTATTCACACCACAAAATGGTTTGCCTTTCCCTTCATGGAGTGGATGACAGCATTTCCTTGTTGATGTCCAACTCAACCCTAACTTGTACCGATGCGCCGGGCATATCGTCTTTTAACTAGTGTAAGCATCAACGTCGAATAACCTACATCGCAGGAGGATCAACTTCCACTCAACATTCACATCATATGCAGCAACTTTCCACTTCTGCAAATGGCTCCGTATGGTTTTTATGCATTGATGAAGGTGCAGGGTATTGCTCTCGCGCGGATAAGAGGGATATACACCACACTCAATGGCTTTGCAATGCTCAAAATTACAAAAATCACACTGCAGCGATACAGCCGCCGTATCCATGGCTGACATTTTGAGGGGTGCGATGCGATGTGTGGCGCCCTGTTGCGGTACTTTTCGCTAACTGGGTGGGCGGTATTACTGGACGTTCCACTTCCATTATCACAGTCGGTATTATTGCCAGAAAACTCTCCCATCCACCTCAATACACAAAACTTGCAAAAACTTTTGTTTCATCTTTGTTGACATATTTTTTTAATGTTATAATAACAATCTATTCCAGACGTGAATTAAGGGCAAGATATTTTACTCAGAACTGCATGTAGGTTTGATACATACCTATGAACTTTTCCATCTTTGTTGATCCTTGGCAATTAAAATCAAGAAGAGCTGACAATGTTTTTATTTTTTATCTTTGTAGTTGGATATCTAAACTATATTTCCACCAAGTTTGTTGACTCCCAGCCCTGCACTAATTAAGTTATGGTTAACTGCGTAGATGGCTTATTTCCTTAGTAGTGTTTTCCTAAAGCCTATATATCTGCAGTGAAGATTTTCACACAATTCGTTGTTATTTGATCGTGTAGAGGACGATGAGCTCTTTCTTTTGATGTATAATTTGACAGAAATTGATACAGTTTAAGGGAATTAACGGGGCTATAATTATACACCAAAAACACTACAAATGAACTCCCGGAAATGTCCATTTTGCGCTAAAAACAGTTGGCGCCCCGTACTCGGCCATTGTGCGATTTTTGAGCGAGCTGCTTCACCAGGTGTTATGGTACCTGGTGGGGATCAAAAAGCCAAGATTTGAGTAAAAATCGCTGACCCCCCACCTTGTCGATTTTTAAAGATTTTGCATGGTCTTCTCGTAAACGAACACTTAAGACATTCAACCATTGTTGATTGGGTGTATGTTCTGTTTGTTGTATAATGAACCCACTGCATATCGTACTCAAAAAGGGTTTGCCTTAGTGTTTCTGGTATGGAATGGTACATTCTCGCTCCTTCCCCCCCCCCTCCAAAACAATGAAGATTTTTCAACAATTAACTTTTATTAATGATCAATTGTATTTGGTTCTTCCCTTGATCATTTAGGACATGGTCCGTTTTCTCACATGTTTGAAGTCTTCATCAACAAGTTGGGCATACCGTGGCAGGTAAGTCAACTTTAATTAGTTTCTAACCAACAAAGAACGAGTTTGACAATTCTGTATGCTTACAAACACTTTAACGTCTATTCGATACATACACTAAAATTAGATGTCAGCAAATAGGCTTTGATGCGCCTACCCCCCCCCCCCCCAACCAACACAAAATTTCAATCGGCCAATTGGCTTCCATACATCTGCAAAAAAAAGTCAGTCGATTGCCTTCCGTAGAACTGCATAAAAAATGTTGATCGGCCAATTGGCTTCTATTCATCTGCAAAGAAAAGGCAGTCAACCAATTAGCAGTGAGGGATGTCCCGTTTGAGGTCAATTGGCTTCCACACAACTACAAAGAAAATGTAAGTCAGCCAAATGGATTTTATGAACTATATAGCAAAACAAACTTAGTGAGCCAATTAGTTTTTACCTGTAAATTTGTTCCCATGAACCTTCTCGCAGTAACGTCAAGTTTATTCTGTCAAATAAATCCTCACAGCATGAGAAAGCTTCAAAGAAAATGTTCGACTACCTGATCGAGGCCAATAAGCTCTTGGATGTCTTTACAATGTATTGTCTCAACAAAGATGATATTAGTTTCATCAAAGATCTGATAGCTGGAACACCAGTCCAAAATAAGGTAACAGAAGGAAACTGCTGTGTCACCATCATCAGTCTATGCAATTGAAATTTTGAATTTTGATACTGCTAAGCACTTTGATTATAATAAAAATGACGTTACTGAAAATTGGAAAAGACTTACCCCGACCCCCATGTTTAGGGAGCATCTCAACAATTCGAATGGTACGAACGTTTTAATTTTATCGTCTGAACGTACCATTGGAACATTAAAGATCTACTTCAACGGTACTAAGATAATTTAAACTTTGGCGAAATCCAATCAATTTGTGTTTCATGATTACGTATATATTAATGAAAATACTTAGCGGTAGTTGCGTAATTAAAAAAAAAGGTCATTTAGGCCAGCGTTCAGCAGCTCCTCATACCGAGTTTTTGGAAACGGCATGTCACGTGATAAAAATATACCATAGACTCTGATGACGTACATGAATGGAGACGGCTTGTTTACCCCCCGCGCAGCGAAGTGTGTTTATTGTACGCGTCTATAGCTATTCACACAGTAAACGAGGACAAAATGTCAGACATTAGCGGATCGTGGGAGGAACACAGTGTGGACGAAGAAGAATTAGGAAATACAGATGATAGTATTGATAGTGAGGATAGATCTGACGGTGGAGGGAGCTCTTCCGAAGACGAAGAGGGCGTTGATGAAGCTGGGGGAGTGCTTGACGAGGAAGTGCGAGGTGCCAAACCATACAGGTTTGAGCCACTGGCCGCCGATGATCGTGAACGTGGGAATCCTGATGCAGGAGGTCGACTAAACAATACTGAATGGTGAGTCCCACAGGTTTTTTGAAGAACAAACAATGCTATGTTTACTGTTTTTTATCGTCATGAAGTACTTATTTATCTATGCGGCATATGAGGCCGCTATAATGGATAGAAATAGCAGCAGAAAGTTGATTTTTTTTCTCACGAAATGGTTGCTGTTGTCCAATATGGTTCACGTTTTCATGATACATTGAATGGTGTCACTCAAAAATTGTTCCCATTGGGTTAGTGCAGGTATCCTTATCGGAGAACCGGGTTCCATGGAGAAGGAAAATAGATGAATGTTGTTTTATTTGTTTCTGTAATTCCTTGTTTATCCATTAATTTTTTCACAATACAATCATCAAATCTCAGTGTGTCGGAGATAACATTTATTTTCAGTACCAAACTGACCTGACAAGCCGTATTTTCTGTCAGTGTCATTGTTCTACCGCATTTATTTATTTATTTTTTTTAGCAAATGATTGAGGTAGGTCCCAGCCTAATTGGATTATTTTTTATGTCAAGCTCATTTGCTAATTATTTCTCATAGTTTTCTTTTAGGCTAGTATGATATGTCATGTTTATTCTTTAAAACAGAACTACAATTACAAACCACTTTTCAAATAAAAAAAATAAAATAAAAAAAAATTCCCAGAGACACAAAGTAAGAACAACGGCCATTGATAAACAATGCGAAACATTGCATGATTTTTTACTTAGATGTATAAATGAGACACGCATCGTTTCAATCCCCACTCATTTTGTATTACCCCCGTTCACGTAAAATTAGTTAATGGTCATGAACATAGTCCATCCTATGTCAGTACAGCAACACTTTCATCCGTTAATTTTCTGTTATTTAAATTTTTCTTTCAGGTGCTCATGCGGACACTGTGTGGTCCAACCAATGGCAGTGAACTGCATCTGCTGTAAGGAAGTGCAGAAGACAAGAGCCCAAATGGCAGCATTGAACATTAATGTAGAGGATGAAAACCAAAGCCTTGCTGTGCATGATTGGTTTGAAGCAGTCTGTCTGCACCCGGCTGTACTTCAAACCGCGTATTTACAGTAGGGCCTACCGGTGAATACTATGGCAGAGATGCAGTTGAAGGGACTCTAGACCAGTAAGTGTCTTTTTTTAATTGAACTGTAAAATTAATGTAAGGAGCAAACCCTCCCCCCCAAAAAATTATTACGCCTCTTACCTGACCCTGAGTATAATTGACTGTTGGATTAGATTTATTCAACTCAGAAAAACGAATAACCATAAAACCTGTACAAGATTTTTTCTAAACACTTTGATCTCTGTCACAATTGTTGAGTATGTTACAGCTTATGACTTCTTTAAAGAACCCAAAAGTGTGTGAGTTTGTAGTGCAATCAAACCGAGGACTTACAACAAAAGGGACAATAGGTCCATGTTTGTTATCACAAAGGAAAACAATGGGGTCCATGTTTGTCAGGACAAAGAGTTGAACAAAGGAGGGTCCACGATTGGAGCTCATGACACACTTGAGTGTGTGTGTGTGTGTGTGAGCTTACACATGCCAACTTACGGAGCAATGCTACCCCATAAGGTTTTCTTTGTTCTGGTGGTGACCCAATTAGGATTTCTTCAGAAAAAGGAGAACAACAATGAAAGTACCCCTGTAACAGCCATATGTAAGGGTGTGTGTGTGTGTGTGGGGGGGTTCTCCTACAAGTTTTTCGACTGGACAAACCAGAAGAGTATATTTCCACCCTTACTCGTACGTGATTTCTTCAAAATGGGAAAACTGTGTTTTTAAACAAATATTGATATCAAATGTTTACCTAATTTGATTTTCTTCAACTACTTTGTTTGCAGAAGAAATCGCCATGTTGTTTACAGGCAAGTTGTCAGATGGTGTACGGGCTACCTCGGAAGGTTCAACAGAGTGCCACTTCCTTCATGTATCATGGACGCCATCCGAAGGACATATCCCAACCCCAATGGACAATATAAAGGGTTTACCCGCCACTTGACTATTAGTAACTTAAAAACCCTAAAATTTATTGCCAATCATATAATAAGAATTCCTCTTCTCACTCGAATTTAGTGTGGTATTTTTTAGCCCCTATAGTTGATAAAATGTTTGTAAATGAGACTCAAAAAATAGATGTACAAATTATTTGTCAAACATAAAGCTCATGCTGTTGTGCCTCTCAATGGAAAATAGTGAAATGCATTCAACTTACATGTACATATTACAAACATGGAAGTTATACAGCAAAGAGGCTTCAAAAGGGGAACTTTTTTGAGAACCACAATCTTTGATAAAAATCTGTTAATATTTGGCTCACTGAGATGGGATGTGTGTCATTACAAGAACAATGTCTATAATTAGGTGAGGTTTGCGCTGACACCATAGGTAAAATCTCTTTTGAGTAGTGGTGGTTCTGAAAAGAAACAGTGGTTTCACAACTTGATTTTTTGATCAGTATGCCCTGATCCTCTTCAGGAAGTTGTCAAACCACCTGTTCTTTTTAAAACCACCACTACTCACAACGAGATTTTATACATAGCATCACTGCAAACCTGATCCCACCATGCAAAGTTTCAAATCATGCTATGATCAAAACATGTTCTGCTAATCTAGTAGTGGTACATGGTTTTCAGGAAGGTTTTCAGAATTGAGGATACAAACATGTAGGGATTGGTGGCCTCCATTTACTCTAAATTTTCAGTGTGTTACAATCATTTTTAGATGATCCATGAGTAAATGACAATAAATACTTTTAATAATATACACATATCAGTCTTTAGTCTTTATGAGTATTATTTTATTTCAAGAAAAATATAATAAAACAACAATTGTTTTTGCAAAGTCAACTACCCCTCTTCAAGTGAAGTAAATAAATAGAAAGCAGCTTAATTAATAAATTAAAGGGACACGTTGCCATTAAAAGAAAATGTAACTATGATTTCCTTACCCTTCTTGCATATACTACATGGTAAATGACCACCTTATGTACAAAAAGCAATATTTTTGGAGTTAAGAGTACAGTGTACATGTAATACTTAATGTCAAGAAAAGTTGTATCACCAAAGTTGACCTCTCTGTCTAGTTTCAATTTTCATTGAGTAATTAAATAGAAAACAGCTAAATTAAAAGGGAATGTTGCAAAACTAATTCCATGCGATCCTTACTCTTCTTGCCTACAGACATTCTAAAAGACCTTATCAAAATTTTCAGCTCAATGTAGACTTTCAAGAAAATGTAAACAAACATTTCAAATTACAGTCAAAGCTTAGAAAGACAGGTTGTCTGGCAAATTGTCAAAAAGAAGTGTAATTGTTTTGTGTTTGCCCTGGATTGAAAACACATTACACATGAAATATGCAAACCCCAATACATGTACTCCAACTCCTCTTTTTCTCCCCCCCCCCCCCAAAAAAAACTACTTTAGTTCACCATGCAATATGCACAAACTGGGGCTGCTCATTAATCTTACGTAGCAAACAAGTTTGTGGTTGATCCCCCTTCTAACAAATAATAATAACAATAACAAATAAGTACGGTATACATGTGTACATGTACTCAATAAAACCCTACATTTAAATTACCAGATGTGGTTGCGGTCAAGTAAAAGCTACATGGGCATTAAAACAACTCTTCTCATAAGATAATAAAGGGTGTACAAAAAATATGTACAATACATGTATAATCAATAAAGAAAAAAATCCACAATGGCTTGATGAATAAATTATATTTTACCATCAGAAATAATCCTCTGCATTAACAATAAGGTGTTTAAACTATGTCAACAGTATCTCTTTAATACATGTAATAGGAGGACAAAATAAACCTTTCTTTCATTTTAATAATTCTGCTTGAAACAAAATTGCAAACAGACATGAATCATGCATCTCAAACCTAGGGGTTTATAAATTTGTTAAAAATCTTGAGGGAAATTGTTAACTTTTAAGATATTCACAAGTCAGGCCTGGAATTACACGGAGGCCATGGCCTTCGTTGCCCTTGTGTTGGCCTTGGTGCCCCTTCAAAAGTCTCCCATAGACTTTAAGATTTTCCAATGGAAGTACCCTTTACAAAATGAAAATGGCCTTGCCCTCTCCAAGATGAAATTCCAGGCCTGACAAGTGTATGATTATGCAAAGTAAAGTTAATTATTATTCCGATACTGCACATTTTGATGTGTAATGAAATAAAAATAACCCTCAGCTCGGGGTCCAGGCATTTTGAAGCTGACCCCCACCCCCCGCGGTTGAATATTTCTCCCCTAAACATAATTAAGGTTGTTTCTGCAACAAGCCAGTAAACCGTTTCATTACCTCCTCTGATGTGATTGAACTTTCCATCACATTAGATGGGAGAAGTTGTTCACCAGTGGGCTCCTGGTCACCATACTTAGCATATATTCAGCAAAAGCTTCTTGCAAAACCTGAACAAAAGATCAAAACAAACATCGTATTTAACCTCTAAGTCAAAATGTCATAATTTGGGCATTGTATTCACACACATGTATGGCTTTGCCCTTTGTAGGCCCAAGTAATTTTTTACCATGGTCCTTCCCCTGGTACTCCTCCCCCAGGGATACAATGATGTTGAAAGCAAACTAAACTGGAAAAGCAATGTAAGGTCAATAATGAAGTCTGTAGGTTGTACTTGAAGTTGAAGGGGAGTCTTGTACACATGTATGTGCACTGGGATGACAAGGTCAAGGAGGTGAAGTAGAATTGGTAACTAGTTACAAACTTTCCTAAACTTCGAACTCGAATCATGCTCACAATCACATCGAGTGAAAAGGAAAATTGTTGATGGTTTTGGTAGCCCTACTATTGAGTTTGAAATCTCTTGCGAGAAGTGCATGTTTTGAAATGAAAAGAAACGATGGTAAAATATCAACTACATACTCATAGAACTTAGTTTTAGAACTTAAAAGTTGCTTACCCAGCTCTTCTCTCTTTTCTTAAATGACATGCCAGACGAGTGTTGGCTGAATCGCTTAGTTTCATTTGGCTGTGCCTGTTTTACTCTCTGTTTGAAAAGATGATAGCACTGCAGATGGGGCTTTCATGGTTGGGATTGAACCTGGCTTAAGCCTGTTATAGCTTTTTAATCCAAAACTGCTCTTTAGTTGCGATGTTGCAACCCGACAGTCGTCCGTAAAATGGGCACTGCAAATCATGGTCCAATTTGTCACCGTGAAACCCTGTGTTGGTCACCGAACGCACCCATTCCCTTCTCTGGACAGGATCTCTTGGGAATCGAAACAAAAACTCACATCTGGGTTCCTATCTGCGTTCCAAGTACATCCACCAACAGAACATGAGTTCGGCATGGTCAATTCTCACGTCTTAACTTGGTGAATGTATTCGAATAATGAGATCATCACACATAGTTACCGTGTAAACACACGACACATCGCTACTTCCTGGTTTCCCCTTTCTTATAAGTACGTCATCATTCGCTGGTTCACCCACGTATCTTATAGTTGGTTCGTGGTGCGCGTAAATACACGTGCTTTAGTATGGGACATGCATGGTGCCTATGGAGGGAGCCATGGAAGCGCGCGAGTTTTTAAAAACCCTAAGATCGGATTATTTTTTCCGGTTAAAATTACGAAAAAAATATATGTTTAAAACAATCCAATCTACAAGGTCAGAATACTTAATAACATTATGTTTAAGATTCAGCAATTTGTTTTATTTCGCAGATATTGCTGAAGTAGATCTTTAAACATGCTAACTTGCATTTTCAATCACATGATCGTTCCCGAAGTTCGGCACAATGCCGCAGTCCAGCAGAATGTTATGGCAGTCCACTGGTATGAATGGCTTGTCCCTACTGCAAAGTTCTTTCGCCCCTAACTCCCCAGTTTTTCTAACTACTCAACCACTATTAAAATACTCCACTCTGTGGTAAGTCAACATCCAAATGTTTAGACTCTGATGAACTTCAACCTAAACAATCATGTGAATTTGGGTATGGTAAGGGTTTTACCCAGTCACCCCGAATTTAGCGGTTTGTGTTTTTCTATTAACATATACGTACAATATAAAGTAGAACAAAAGAAAAAAGTATAATCTTATTTTTTACATGTACATGTAATTACTCATACCGTAAGAAACGAACCTAATATACTCTGTCACTTTTTTCCCTTCTGTAATGGACGATCGAAGGAAAAAAGTTTCCTGTGTGAGATAGTAGCAAATAAGCGTACTGGCATCGACGTTGACAAGTGGGACTATTTCCTCAGAGACGGTCATAACCTCGGCATCAACACCAGCTTCGACTGCCATCGCGCCATGAAAATCTCCCGCGTTATCGAAAAGGATGGCGAGAAACATATCTGTTCAAGGGATAAGGTTTGTGATAGGCTTTGTTATACAATGAGTGTGTTTATTTGTTATCCAAATCATACACTGGAGACGAATGTCATGACAATAGCCAGTGAAGGTTATTAGCTGTTCCGACATAGCGGTCGGAACAGCTTTTGTTTTCATCAAGATTTTTATTAGCTGTTCCGACAAAGTAGTCGGAACAGCTATTGTTTTCGTCAAGATTTTTTATTTATTTTTCTTCTTATTACTATTATTCTTTCGCTCTCCCCAAAATCTCATTTGATTTGTACATGAATTTGTGATTTCCAAAGATCATACTTTGCTTTGGATAAAAGAGTCAGATCCTATATCATATTAAAGCTTAGGTCATGAAGATATAGTTAAATGTAATTAGCTTAACTTAATTAATTAGTTTACTTAATTATAATGACCATGTCAAGTAATGAACCACAAGGGAAACTGACTGGGTAAATTTCAAATGGTTTGGGGTTGAACAAAGACAAATTGACTAGAGCGGGATTTGAACCAACGACCTCCGGATTAACGTGACGGTGCTCTACCAACTGAGCTATCTACCCTATGTTTGCAGTCTCCCTATTTTGTCAATATCTTTGTTCGGGGGTGCCAGTCAGAAGCCATGCAACCGTTAACTGCCGTGTAGCCAGGGATCACACCCAAGTTTACGATACAACCTGGGAAGTGGCAGCCAAGGGATCATTAATATTTAAATAGCCAATGTTTAGACTACCATATCTCCAAAAGTATTTGTCCGATCATTAAACTTTCTTTGATTTTATACTTGTGGGCTACTGTATAACTATTTGACGGCCAAAAATTCCGGACGACGTCACCATGACGTCATTTATTGCGCGTTTTTTTTCTGTGTACAAAAGCCATTGGCTCTGAAAATTGTAAGTGTTTAGTTGGTAAAAAAAACACAACTGTTTCAAATAAGTTAAATGTTAGTTACCTAAAAGATACAAATCCTTAAAAAAAAAAACACGAATGCTTTCACTAAGAGTTATTCCAGACCATTAAAACTAATCAAGGTACAATGTATTTCCAAGAAAATCAACAATGAAGTGACAAATCGGACCCCATGGCTAGCTGTCGAATTGTGCCGTGATTGCGCAATCACGGCTAGGCGTCAAAGACTGCCGTAATATTGGAATCCTATTAACCGAGAGAGGATATACGTACGTTCTAATAGGGTTTTCGTTAAAAGGCATTGGATTGGGATAAGTTACATACCATCGTGTACTTTATCAACTTTATTAGTACTGGCGAAAAGCCGCCTTTCGCGAGGCTGTTAAAAGTGCAGTAACTACAAAAAACTAGTTGTTTATAGTGGCACGACAACTGTGACTGTGTGAGTGTGAGTAATTTGTTGAAATTAGCAGTGTTGGGAAACAATTACTAAAATCACTAGTTGGCCAACTGTAAAACCCAATCGAACCTTTATATAAACCGTGCGCATCTCCAGGTACCCAACTCAAGTTGTACCATTTAATAACCGCATGCAGCAGCAAACCACATGCGGGCAGAGGAGGTCGGATGACGACGAAGGCCCTGTTATGCTGGCCAAGTTCGCACACGGACCATTTGTCAACTCCTTCAGGTCGACATTACGAACCCAACACATGTACCATTTAATGTCGCGTCATAATTTATACATAATTAATGGTCCGTGTGCGAACTTGACCCAAATGGGACAACGGCCGGGTTTGCAGTCGGGTTGCGGGCCAGATTTTGGTGCCGTGAATCGTGCCTTACGTTCGTTCATCCTCGTGCAATAAAATTATGTGAAATAAATAAATTTTTGTAATACGAAGGAGAGAAAAAATAATCGTACCCCCTTAGTAAGATCACCGGACCGAAAAAGGTCCTTCTGAAAATTTGCAGCCCGATCCATACAGGCACCTGGGAGTTTTTCTTGCACAAACAGACACCTTACTCGCATTAGTATAATAGATGAAAAACACATTTTTTTGTTACTGTGACGTCATCAGGTGTCAAATTACGGTAATTCAAAGCTTTAATTAGTTAATCTTTGCAGCACCATATCCCAAGAAATACACAGCCGATTTTCAAACTTTTTTTTAGTAATAGGCCCTTTTCGAATCCACGACTTTGGCTCCGGATTGGGCTTCAGGCCCAGTTTTCTTGTCTTAAGCCCTGACCGCAAAGCATGCGTAAGTTAAAATAATTGAGGGAGCCTAGCTAGCCTGAGCCGATTTTGGAGCCGAAGCCGTGAATTCGAAAAGGGCCTCAGACTCCTTTGGCATTGGAGATTAGTCTTGATTTACCGTGACCCCATGTTGACCTTTAGTTCCGGGTCAACCGGAAGTGGAACCATATCTCAAAAACTGCACAACCGATTTTCAATTTCTTTTAAGTTATAGATCCTTTGAGCATTAAAGATTGAACTTCGGTTACCGTAACCCCGGGTTGACCTTCAGTTCCGGGTCAATAGTGGGACTATATTTCAAAAAGTACACAGCCAATGTTAAATTTCTTTTCAGTTATAGAGGTGCACCCCACCAAATAGGAGAAAACAGAGCGTCGAGCTCATTAATATTTTGTAGGCCCTCAAAATATTATCTATTAGACAGATTTGAGAGCCCCGAGAAAGTGTTTCAGTGTAAAAATGTTGCCCAATTGTGACCTGGGGGTTGTTGACTTCCAGCTTGAGGTATTTTGGATGACATAGGCCCTGAAATAAATGGTCCTATTTGATGAGAGGTGTAGGGACATTTTTCAAGATTGATGCTCGGACGTTTTGAAAATTACACCTGTGAAGGGGTGTTTTTACTTGGAGGGAGAATAACTCGACGGGCCCAGGGACTCCCCATATAAAATTGAGCAGAGAATAAAAGTTCAAGAGTCACTTAATAATTTTCCCTTTCAAGTTAAAAGCTGTGAGACTTTGAAGTATTTTCCGTGTATTTTTTAATATTTAGCATTTTGCACTGTGTGCTATGGGAGATTATTTGGTGGGGTGCACCCATAGATCCTTTGAGCATTACAAATTGAACTTCGGTTACCGTGACCCCTTGATGACCTTTACTTCTGGGTCAACCGGAAATGGGACCATATCTCAAGAAGTACACACCCGATTTTCAATTTCTTCTCAGTTAAAGACCCGTTGAGCATTGAAGATTGAACCTCGGTTACCATGACCCCATGTTGACCTTTACTTCCGGGTCAACCGGAAGTGGGGCCAAACGGAAGTAGGACCAGATCGATAGAAATACACACACCCGATTTGCAATTTCTTTTCAGTTTTAGACCCTTTGAGCATTGAAGATTGAACTTGGGTTACCGTTGACCTTTAGTTCCGGGTCAACTGGAAGTGGAACCATATCTCAAGAACTACATAGCCAATTTTCGAATTCTTTTCAGTTTTTAACTTTTTGAGCATTGAGGATTAACCTCAGGGTTAAGTTAGAATGATGGTAATAATTAGGGTCAGGTTCAGGGTAACGTTACAATCAGTTTTATAGTCAGTATAATAATGAAGATCAGGTTTAGGTTTTTAGGCCCACTCAAAATAAAAATAAAGTTATGTCAAAGGTAAAGGGGCTTCTATCTCAAAGTCAGACTCACTTTAAAGGTCTTGAGTGTTTAATCAACCTAAAACAATACGGAACAGCTTTGTGTTTGTTCACAAACACCTAAGGTCTAGTTTGGTTTTCTTCTTACTATTCTTCCCTTCCGTGAAAACCCCATAGGATTTGTACAGGCAATTTTTTATCTCCTAAAGTCATATTTGGCTTAGTATACAAGAGTCAGATCCTTTATAATATTAAAGCTTAGGTCTTGAAGTTTTAGTTTAATGTAATTGGCTGATATTAATTACTTAATTTACTTATTTATAATGACATGAATATTTAATTAGCCAATCTTTAGACCCCCATATCTCAAAAAGTATAGGTCCGATCGTCAAATTTTTAAGATTTTAATCAAGTTAAAACAAAACGGAACAGCTTTGTGTTTGTTCACAAACACCTAAGGTCTAGTTATTATTAGTATTTGATATTTCTGATAATGAAACCGATGATGCATTACCAATCCTAGTTCACGGGACCTACGACTTAGTGTCCCACCCGAAGGACAAAGCAATTATGGTAGAGTATCTTGCCACACAAGTGCCACGATCGGGACTCGAACCCCTGCCGGTTAGAAACACCAGAGCTTGAGTCCGGTGCTCTTAACCGCTCGGCCATGACAAATCTGAAACTTTGGTCTTAAAAGTCCGTGTCACAAGAGACAATTGACTGGTAACCAGTTCAAGGCAATTCAAGAAGAACTAGATTTACCTTTGAATTTCTTGTCTTGTCCTCTCCCTCGTTAGTGTTGTCTCTGTTTATAATGCAGTTGGAACGCCTCGAGAAAAGCTTTTAGCTTATTAGGCAATCCTCCAGGCCTGCACCTTATATTTTTCCCTTTGTATTTCATTGATGCATTTTCGAAAGTAAAATTGTGTGCAAAACATTGGTAAGATAAAAAAAAAATACAGATCAAAGTTGGTCCTGCTGGGAAACGTCAATCATTGTAATATTGTTTTTGTTGTTTGAAATGCTAGATAGTTTACGAGAAAAGAGTAAAACAATGAGTTTACCAAAACTTGATAGTCTGAAACATTGGACACATAACAGCCTTTTGTCCATTAGATTCTTTTGGCTCTAATGATAAAAGATAATGTCATTAACCTGACTGCCTATGCACAAAGCGCAATTCTTTTTACACAAGTCAGGTTTATCAAAAAAGTGCAAGTGCAGACTACTTTTAGAATGTTTTATATGATTTTTCCTCAAAGTGGTTTTGTTTGCCGTTTTTAGGAGGTGTGGAATTTGTACGACATGTTCCATACAAGGTACCTTCTTCATCAAAGAGCCTACCAGCATAAAGTAAATAAAATCATGGAAACCATGTGAGTATTCAGTCTGTCTCAAGGTATTCTGATATGGGGGCAGGGACAAAACAAAATGTATTTTATTCTATTTGTAAGATCGAATTTTTTGCTTTGACGGTGTTTTAACAAAACAAAAATCGTATTGAGTGTGTGGTTCTGTGAAGAACCGGAGGTTTACTTGAGGTTTCAAACACGGTGTCTTGTCAGTCGTCAGAAGAGTGTAGGATACCAACTGGGTGTGAATCTTATCCCTTCACTAATCCCTTCTACAGAAACATGCCTGCATCATCCTACTTAAAGAGGATCAAATTAAGTTTTGTGTTGCACCCACTTTCCAATGGTAAGAGTCCTCACAAAAGTGGGGGGAAATTACAAGTCTCTAATCTCACATTAAAATGGTGTAAAACATCATTTACTTTTCCCCCCCTCTTCCCATCATTGAACTTTTCTTTTTTGTTCCCGACTTCATGTGGTCAAACCAGCCCCCCCCCCCCACAAAAAAAACACGTTGTCGCCCTTCTCTTTGTTCATTCCCTGCTTTTGTCTCACTTGACTACTTTTGTTACGCCAGTATACCAGTTTGAATGTGTTGTGTTGTCATTTAGCCTGCTAAAAACAAAAACAAAATAGGCTTTTACATTCCGAAGAGGAATTTTTGCGCTCGTCAAAAGCGTCAAATTAATTGCTATTTTGATTGAGTATCAGAAATCAGGAACAAACTGAAAATTGTCTGAAAAAACGTAAAGAACACATTCTTTCAATTGCACTTTACAAAGGATATCAAACACAGTGGCATTTTACACCATTTTAAAGTGAAGTTAGAGACTTGTAATTTGTTTGTCCCCGTTTTCGTAACGACTCTACACGAGTGAACCACAAAACTGAATTTGACCTTGGAGTCCCTCTTTAATCCTCACTCTAAGTTTGAATCTTACATTCTCATGACAGAAAGCAAACTGTTTCAAACATTGAGTGAACCACCGGTTCTTCTTTGAACCACACGCAAGTAAGAGACTTAATACAGAGACTTAATACGTGGTGTCACCACATACCTTTATCTGATTGTACTTTGCACCATACAAACTTTTAAATCATTCTTTAGTTGTATTTGCCTCTAAACGTCAATATTTCTTTAATGCGCCATATTTTTGACCGCGTGAGGGCGCTCTAAAAAATATTTGTATCACTTCCGGGAGTATAACTTAAGCGATTATCGTCTGCTCAGCTAGCTGTGTACAGTTTTAACGTTCTGTCACTTCTGTGCACGAGAGAGTTTAGTCAGTGCTTCTAGAAATTAAGGTGAATTAATAACGGCTCATTTAAAGAAATAAAGAGCCCTGCATCTAATCTTACAATATCAGAACTGGCAGTTAAGCGTGGCTCATCCTTTCCTCTTTCCTCGCAAACAAAAACTGCTTCAAATACTTCCTCCAGACAGTTAAGGGCTGAAACACATTACTACCAGACGTCATATCCATCACGGACAATAAGACCTTTAAAGGAGCCGTTATTAATAATCCACCTTAGATTCTAGAAGCACTGACTAAACTCTCTTGCGCACAGAAGTGACAGAACGCCGATGCTAAACTGTACACAGCTAAATGAGCAGACGATAAGTTATACCCCCGGAAGTGATAAAAATGTTTTTGAGAGCGCCCTCACGCGGTCAAAAATACGACGCATTAAACAAAATTGTAACGTTTTAATAATTAATTGTATGTGTTCATGGCAACTCATAAATGTGGCGAAATTAACAGAAAGCGAGTGTTCGAAACTGGCCACATCAGATTTAGGCAGCCAAAAACCCTGGATTCATTCTCTGTGTGGTTGATGATCTTTTCTGAAAACCGTTAAAAAACCATGAATGCTAATACGGTTTTCTTTTATTTGTAGGATTGTGGAGGCACTTGTAAAGGCCAACAACCACTTTTGGGTTAAAGGAAAGGGAGGGTGAGTGCCACAAATATTTCGGCTGATACCCGTGTTTTAGTCTAGCCATTAACTGAGTCAAGATACTGATTAACCATACCACATAATGACTTATTAAGCCATTCATCCAAAGTGTAATGACCGGGAGGGGGGGGGGGGTCAGATTTATTGATATACTAGAATGACCATTCTATATATCTAAAGGGGGTCAGGTACCAGAGGTTCTTAGGGGCTTTGAAAAATATATATTGGATGGTGTGGCAGTAAATGTTAGAACCCTTTTCTCGTAGGATAAAGTCGTGGGCGTTGCCACGCCCTTAAGAGTTTAGATGTTAGGGAAATAAATCGATTACTGGATAGCTAAAGTACTCAAACAATCCTAGAAAATAGCTGGGCATGCAAAGAAGTCACTTAGACGTACAAATTAGTGGGAAAGGCACACAATAAAATATATATATATGAGATGAAGTGTTAGTAAATATTGGACTTTTGAGCATCTGGATAAAGTCGGGGGCGTTACCACGCCCTGAGTAGCTAAAGGACTCAAATAACCCTACACAATAGCTGGGCATGTAAAGAAGTCACTTACATGGTGTGCAGGTAAATATTGGAACCTTCGAGCGTTGAGATATAGTCTGGTGCTGCCGCGCCCTTAGGGGCTAGCCCACAAAGTCCGAGACTGAGATCAAGACCTCCCCATCGAGACCGAGACAGATCTTGGACAAATCTGTACTGTAAACAATATAATAAAAAAATTAAACTAAGGCAACTTTATTATGAATGGATTTTTAATGCTGATCCACTGCTTTTCCCCTGTATGCTGTGTTTACTCAACCCTCACTATGGTTGCACAGAGCCACTGAGCTGCCGTACTGGGAAAAAGTGCGAACAAAAACACTGCATTGCAAGCTTGAAATTTGCGTTTTGTTATTCTTTTGGGTTCCTTTTTCGGTCTTTATATGTTTTTACACGATTAGAAATGCATGAGACCCCGAGACCTTTGCTCCTAGACCGAGGACTAAGTCTTAAAATTTTAGACCTGGAAACAGTCGTGACCAAATGAGATCCAGTCAGATCTCTTTAATATGTTGCCCTCTTTAGGCCTGTGTCTTAAAGCCCAGTGGATGAACTAAGCAGTATGGTGAATAATTAGTTTTGAAATATTACATTCATCTTTTCGATGTTTGATTTTGTAATCGTAATTTTGTGTCCTTTTTCTGTACTTGTGTAGTGGTCACAACAAGGACATGTGTTAATACCCCCTATAAAAATTTTGAGCCTTGATTTAGCCTTCAACTGTTTCATACCAGGTTCACACTAACACTCATAATTACTAACACTGGACCAGTATGGAACAGCAGTTGTGTACCTGGAGACCATGCATGGGGAGCTTGGGTTGGCATAGCCTTGATTGCAAGGCTGTGTAATAGTTTGCTTACTATAAAAGTAAAAATGTGCATAACCACAGCCGCACGAATGCGATGCCCGAATGCAATGCAACTCCTGTTCCGGTCCCCCGACTGTCTTTAAACACCACACCATGCTCTCATCCAAGGAAGCACACAAACGCTCGTTTCCGCAGTCCCACACACACAGCTATTCCACACACCACTATCGCCCACAATCCCAGCCCGTGAGCCGTCAGGCTCACAGCCTTGACGATCTTGTACACTTCCGGGTCTTGCGGTTATGGTAATGAGTGCGCTCTTTGCATATCCACTCACCCCCCCCCCCCCCATTTTCCACGGATTTGCGAAGAAAAACAATGAAACACATAAGACACTCGGTTTACAAGATCGTCAAGGCTGTGAGCCTGACGGCTCACGGGCTAGGATTGTGGGCGATAGCGGTGTGTGGAATAGCGGTGTGTGTGTGGGGGGGGGGGGGGGGCTGCGTACATTACATCCTAGAGGCGCTGTGTGTGTGTGTGTGCATGGTGAGAGTGCGGTGTGCTATTTTTTTTAAGTGTCAGTCGGTTTTAGCTAGAGTACTTGTCTACATAGCCTTACGGTTTTAGCTAGAGTACTTGTCTACACAGCCTTGATATCAAGACACAAGCTGTGGGTTGAAAACCAAGTTTTTGGGACAACCTTTCTGCACATAATTGTACTTCAGAAAAGAAGTTTTAAACATAAAAACGTTATTTTAACAATTTTCTTTTCTTTTAACAATCTTTTCGAATTTCAATCTTTCATTAAGCAGAATCATTGTCCCTCTGATTTTGTATTATTATTATAATTTTTTATTTCATTTGTTTTATTTATAAATATAAAAACTATTTTTTTCTGGGCTGGATGCAATTTATAGAGAAAGTGTCAAGATGTCCGAAGCGATTAATGACATGGAAGCCTACACCAAGCTAACTGATGACATCACAGTTCAGATCATGCGATCGGATGACCAAAAACTTAAGGAGTCTCAACGTATCCTGAAGATGGTCGAGAAACGTCAGCTTTACACATTCATCGGTCAGTTACGGCCCCCAGGCGGCTCTAACTTCAACGAGGTACGACATGTCTTCTCCTTTTTTTCTGATAATCAAAAACAAAACTGTTTAAATATACATTTTTTCCAATCTAGGTTTTGTGTTCTTCTTACAGTGTACAATTAGTGATGGGGTCAACAAAATAGTGAAATACTTATGAGGCAACAAAAGCTGAAGAAAGTTTACTTGACCAGTATCTAAGTTAATGACAACAATTGTGTGTACTTTTTTACAATTATTTGTCCACAGGACGGCATACCCGATTGGAAAACGGAAATAATCAAGTTGGGTCCACTTACAGAGGATCAACTGGACATCCATGTAAGTCTTTAGAATCGATTTTGATCTTGTTACCATTCAGGGCTTAAAATTTACACTGGACTCCGGGCGCGATGCTAGTGATTTAAGCGTCCGGCTAGTAAACTCACGACTGGACCAGTCTTGTGTTTTTCATTTGAATAACAATAGCCTAATATGTAATGTCTTTTATAAAAACAATTGTCGTCTAATCGTTATCTTTGAGTCTGATAAATTCCTTTCAATTCTGTCGAATATTGAAGTACAGCATACTCGTACATGCCCTTAACACAAATGACTCTAAAAAAAATCTCTCTTAAAAAAACCCAGTTTAGATAGATAAACGTTTTAGATTTGTTGATTCTTTTGTAAAAACTTAATTGTAAACCTATAAATCATGCAGACTTGCGAATTTTTCTTTCAAATTCAAACCCGTTATGTATGTCACGCTTCATTTATGTACACAAAACCATTAGCACTTAGGAAATATCAGATATCAAATTTGCATGTTATGTACCCAAGTTGCAAAAGACCCAGACAAAAATTTCATTGCGGGCGATTTTTATTGTTTTTTCAAACTTGGAGAAATCAATTGATTTCAAGCTAAATTGATTGAATTCAAACCTGTATAAACAACCTCTGACACGACGTAGGGGCAGGCGATAATCTTGCTTTTGTCGCATGGTGATTTGACTTGAATCAAACAATCAATGTACAGTTCGTAACAATATGTAGGCGTCAATGTCGTACGGTCATTGACATCAACTGTCTGTTACATAATGCTTAACAGTTTTTGAAGACTTTGGTAGCCAATCGAAGACCAATCTTGGTGGTTGCTCATTCTCATTCGGTGATGTTTATTGTTTTGTTATGATTACTAATTATTATCTTATGCAACCGAAACCTGACTATTTTTTTTCTGATTGCGTAAAAAAGGTGTGACAGGAAGATAAACTAGCTTGCTTCACCATCAAAACAATTTTGTATACATTATTATGTACTGCTGTTTAAGTTTGCTGCCCTCTTAAGTTTCTGAGTTCTTTGTATATTAAATATATCCAAAAGCAAATCCAGGAAGCTATCTTTAACTATGCAAAGTGCTTAAGCTGGAATGGGTGCTTGTACTTTAACCTGGCAGACCTCAATATTTATTGTACCGTGTTACTTTGTGAAGAAAACCGACAGGAACCTTGATGTCAATGTTACGAAATGTGTACACTGTAACAGACCCCAGCACTGCCCGCCATCGCTGAGGTCAACGATGGAAATGTGCACGCGCCATGCACAACTCCCAGCAACTCCCAGGACTTCATTGACCTCAGTGAGGGCGCTTCTGGGGCTTTTGTCGTCACACGCAAGAGTGTCTAAAATTACTTACAACTATAAAATAGGTCCTTATTAGGTATCATTTTTTGAAAGCTCTTATTCTCATCTTTTTGATGACCAAACAAACTACATTAGAGTTTGGGGAATTTGCAGGAAGAATCTGAGTGGTTTATTTTCTTTTCTGGTTGTTAATTCTTAAATATGTCTGTGTACGGCTTTAGCATTGACTTTAAATTCATGGTTTGTTTTTACCTAAAATAAAAGTATCTCTTTTACTTTCTTTGTTTCTTTAAACTTGGAGTTTTAGAAGTATATTTATTGCACATTTGAAGTACATGTAAGAAGCACTAAAAGTTAATATGTAAACGTCCAATGTGTAGATCATAAATTTCAACTATGGCAGTAAAGAGGAAAACCCAATGAAGAACGCCTTGTTCTACTCCAAGGAGAACCACCGTGAGGCATTCAGTTTACCGGCAAATGAGGTAAGAACCAGAAGACCACGAAGAACCATCTTCTAATCAAGACAGTTCTAAGTGACGTTTGAAGCTTTGCACGGTGTGGAAAAAAGCAGTAACTATAACTAGTATAACACGCAAAATGTTGTGCTACTGAGTTGGGCTGGCCAATAAGTAGCGATATGTAGAGGAGACACAAAAGAGGATGAAACACACGTCTTTTAGTACTTGGCTTTGCAGGAATTTTATTAAGTACTACTGGGCTGATGCTGATGTTCTAAAAGAAGGTGTTCCAAAAGAGAAGTAGATGAAAACTGGATTGGGCCGCTGTGTACAAATATGTCACACTGGGCTAACCAGAACAGCAGAGAATAAACTAAGAATGAAACTAAAGTCAAGTTAGTGGGGACAGACTAGATGGTCATTTTGGTCACTTATAATGGTTGGTGTTGGGGGCAAGGCAAAGAACCGTGAGAGTGGAATGCATGGTCTGGGTGATCAGAGGACGAGACAAGTGCAGGACTGTGCCATGAGAGTATTTATGCGATGAGATTTATGGGGAAAGGGTGGCTAACTAATTGTGGAACAGTGTAGCCAGAATCTTAGCTTACACTAGTAAACGTTTCGAGCAGTATACTCTGCTCGTCTTCAGGAGAATGCAAAGTATTATACTGCTTGAAACGTCAAGACCAAACAGGCTCTTTTCAGAGCCAACACTTCTCATAGTAGAAATTTACACATGGCTGTACCCTCAAGTTTACTAGTTATGGTAACTTCTTAAGACAGTTCTAGGTGAATACACTTTTGTATGTAGCTTTTTCCCACACAGAACCTGAAACCGATTATAGCTTGAGATGTATGAACAAATGAATAAATAATAATATGTAGGGGAAACAATAAGAATGCGCTTTTTCATCTGTCACAAATGGAAATTTGAAGCTACATAGAAAGAGTTATTAAGAGTTTGTCGCGGATGTTATTGATGTTTGCATTGTTTCTGTGGTTTTTTTTCTCTCTTTGTTTTGGTTTAATACAAAGATTAACTTAGAGGAAATCACACAAAATTACTATCTATCCTTTACTAGATTAATTTGTGTTAAGCTATTGTTTGATCATAGTGTGAAGTTTCCTCCTTGTAATAGCCGCCCCACCCTTTTTCGGTTTTTTAACTAGTGTCTTTCCCGCCGATGGTCGCGCCCTGCAGGGTTTCCAGCAGAGACCTATAAAAACGCAGTATGAAATCAACACTGAAGTACCAGTGCCTCGGAAAACCAGTGTATTACCAGTTTGTGTCGTGATGTTAAATACGTCACAACAAGAACTGGATGAAGGTTGTTTATTTTCGTTGTTATACATTTCCCCTTGTCTTGTTAAGGACACCCTGTGATTTGTTGCAAAAAGATAGTCGCGACCAGTCGAGTCATCGCGAATAATTGACGAGCGACTACACGAATAGTGAATTCCACTACAGTCGCCCACCCACGACTCGATTTCACAAAGCACTAGAGCCGCCCTCAGGTCGACCTGGCGATGACACAACAAAAGTCGGCGACTGACTTTTCAGGATGATGGTTCACCTGAGCTAAGAACGTCTTGAGTTTAACTTCGATAATTTTAAGACGATCGGCATCAGTTAGAAGAAGAAGAATGAAGAAGAAAAGAGAGAGAAAAAAACTGTCGCAAAAGTAGAACAATTCCGACTTCTGCGACGTATTACCGACAGGAGGGAACCAATCAAAAGATCATTAAAGGGGCACTGTCGTCGTAATCACAGCGAGTCAGTGCCAGTAATTAATTCTGAACTCTCACCCAGCTACTGCACACGCGCGTGTACCGATAGCGACGGCGACCTTATTTACAGCTTTGTTGTGATGTGACGGTGAACGCGCGCGCGTGTAGTAAGTGGGTGACAGTTCGTGATTCCATGCCCAGCCACAAGCAGACTATGATGCGGGCCTGCTATAGATTTATCTTCCATTTTTACCATGCACACAGGTTTCGCAGTTTCTCCCAAAGTATTTTCAAGAGCAGGAGATACGTGTCTACGTCAAGTTACATGATCAGGATTCGGAGGAAGTAAAACAAGCAAAGAAGTGTGCCAAGAAATGGATTGAGAAAAAAAAGAAGGTATTTCATAGACTGAAAAGATAAATTATTCCATCCTCGTTCCCAGCACACGCTGCTCGTTCATATCGCTGGTATTGGTAAACCCTTTCATTACCCTTACATTGTTTGGACATAAACAACCGCTGGTGACCACATTGTTTGAACACTCAAGCGTGAAGCACACATTCTTACATAACAGAAAACGTTTGTTCAAAGTTCTTTGTCTTTCTTTCCTTAGTTTGATCTGTAATCTCAAACACTTTTTTGTACACGGCCATAATGTGCTTCGTAGGTGTTTGGCATTTTGAATCTTTTAAGTCCAATTTGAAGAGATTGCATGATAGCAACATTATTTTATTTTCCCATCATTGGAAAGAGAAAAATCGAATCTTTCCAATGATGGTAAGCTTTGGTATGGAGGATGAGCATGGACAAAACTACAGCTTTATTACAAATGGCCGTTTTGCTCAGGCTTGAATTTTTTTTAATTTTTTTTTGTAATCTTGGTCGACTATGGTAAGTTTCAAATGGTAAGGAATGAAATGTGCCAATATAAAGAGGCATCAAGTCGTAGAGCAAGTTGTCCCGTCTTATTCTTCTTTGATCTTGTGACATTATACTATTATTGTACGCTGTGACAATGTCCATGGTGTTTTGTACACCCGAGGAGGTAAATGGCAACCGAGGCGAAGCTGAGGGCGGCATTTGCCTCCGAGGGTGTACAAAACCCATGGATCTCGTCCGAGCGTGTAACAATTGTTTTGTTATAACCATGGTACTAGATTCCTCTTCTTTGGAGGCGATCTGTTGTCATCTTCAAACAGTATTACGACGACGTTGACACAGTTTCAGACCTATCTATTGCAACGTCACATCCCTAGTTTTGCCAACCAAGGCGGGAAAACTATTGAAAGCCATAAATGCAAAGCACCCTTTGAGTGCTTAGTGCGCTACAGTATATTGTACATTTGTATTGGTCAATTAGAACCAATCACGTGATGTGATACAAAGACACATGTAACATGACTAAGGCCGGAAACCCATGTGTCCGTCATGCAATGTTCGTTATGCGTAGTGTGCGATGCCTAACAATACTGTGTAATCTGCAAAAAGGATGTACACAGCGCAGCGTACGTGTTTATTAAGGACTGCACACTACTCATTGCGCACAGCGCATGCCTCGCTACCATGGGCAGCGCGCCGTATCGATACCTCTCGTTACTAACACCTGCAAAAGAAAGCAGTGAAAAACAATGCCGATGGCAAACCACAAGTGACTGCTCTGCGCGCACCCTTGTTACAAACTTTTGAACGCTTGTAAGGCGCTTAGTTTGCGCGTGTCAAAATGCACGTAATTTTACGCAATACACTTCAAATGAACCACGTTTTACAAAACGGCATACAACAACATGACTTGCTACCTTATTTTTTGGTGGATTTGACTTGAGGAACCATTTAAAAGGAAAATTAGCTCCTTAGTACCTCTGAAATGTGAAGAGAACTTCTTGTTATAGCGCAATATTTAAAATGGCCGCCGGTGTCACTATTTCTGGCATGACAAATCAACTGGAATGTTAGTTGCAGAGTTCGGGGATAATCCTGACCTCTTAACCCAAGATGGCCGCCGTCGCCATCTTATAAAATAAGAGATGTGATACTAGCTTTCGCACCAGAATAGCTACATGTACAAATATGGTCTTTTCGCACTTTTTCTGGCATGACAAATCCACTGAAATGGTAATTGCGCTCAAAAGTTTTCAACAAGCGTATGCTCAGAGCGGTCACTTTTGGGAGCCAATCAGCGTTGTTTTGCAGCAAATCCCTACCAGGGGTTGTGTTGAGAGGTAACGATACGGCGCGCTGCACACGTTAGCCATAGACTGTGAAAGGGTCCATTATCCATTCTGTGCACATGCTACTGAGGGGGCGCTGTATGGTATCAGATTGACACAGCAGATTTGTGAACTCATATCGTGCCACTTTGATGAGTCTGACATTTGCAAGGGAGACGTTGCCTTGGATTGGGCGCTTTGGGCTATAAAAAGCGTTTGAAAACTGTTTGTTATGAAATGAATATGGTCGAGGTCAACTATTCAGGATTTTGCCACTTGCTTGGAAGCTTTTCAAAAAATCAGTGTGTACCCGAAAGGACGTCACGAAAAGTTACCGAAAAAAATCGTTCGGAAGCAATTACTGTGCAAAATTGTGTTTCAAGAAAACAAAGCGTGAAAGTTTGGCTCGGTTTTCTGCCATTCATAAGTCGTTATAGGAAGGTTAACTTCTGCATGGGAAAGGGAAACTTGTTTTGGGGGTAATTCAAGAAACCAAAATGTAACAAAATGTTACAAAATGTAACAGTAATGCCATTTGTTTGTCAGGAGCTATTCAAGTTGTTTATGGCCTTCTGTTACTGGAGAAAAGTACTTTGTATTTTTGTGTCTGGAAGAAGGGCGTAGAGCCTTACGCCCCTCTGCAATGCTCGAGATGTTAAATTTGCATCGGGACAAAAAATATTACTTTTGTTTTACCCATACATCGATGTGTGTTTCTGAGTCCTGGAAACATATCACTATGCTACCCCTCTCAAGAACAGAAGACCACAGCCTAATGTTTGATGTTTTGGATTTAACATTGCTTATCTCGATGACATTGCAGGAGTGGAACCCCGGCACGTCGGGTGAAGACGACACTCACAAGTCCAAAAAAACTAAAAGGAAGTAATGCTCTTCTACATAAGCATTCTACTACCGAGACGACAAATAGGTCGAGCCTTCATCAGGGATGCCTTGTAATTTGCTTTGTATTTAGATCTGGTAAAACTGCATTTTTAATGTGACGTCATGTTACAATCGACGACGTCATTTTAACAGGAAAATTAGGAAAACACCCCAAATTAAGTATGCTAAAGTTCAGTTTATTCGGGAATGTTATTTTTATGTGTATAAAGCTTAAGCCTAACGTACGATTAAGGTGACGTCGTGTAACACTTGATGACGTCACCGTGACGTGACCTAAATTTGTGGATAAAACACATCCCAGCTTGAATACATGCAAAGTTTCAGCTTAATTGGCAAAGTTGTTATGTAGATCTTGTAAAACAAAACCTTGGTAGTAATATTGTGACAATTGATGAAGTCATGAAGGCGTCACTCCATATTTTATCCATATATGATCTTCCAAGCCTGATACAAAATAAGATTTGATTGCAGCTTGCTTTGTTCTCAAGATGTGTAATGAGTGGTCAAAATTGTTTAAATTTACAACTAAATAATTAGATGATTTTATCATAACGTCACATCAAATTGTTACAGTCAATGTCGTTTTCTATCAATGCACTTAATTTCAACTCAGACAGACTTGTGGTTTGGTAGTAACATCGTTGAAAGCAACTCATTTTTTTTGTTTACTTTTAAACTACAAGGCACTTCTTGTTTTGACCGGAAGTAGAGGTCCACGATATCACATCCGTAAAAAGAAACCTATATGGTCTCACGTGCTTAGTTATATATTTCTTAATACATTGGTACATTTTCAGTGTTTTATGTGTAGTGCTTGGGTAATGACTGTGTAGTGATTGTTAGTAATAAGACACGCCTGTGGCTGGTCAGCGTGAGTGGTCCAGCCACGAGGCTGACCTATTAAAACATTTATGCATGTATTTACTTATTAATTGATTATTATATTAATTAAAGTTTCATTACATCTCGAACTTTGGAACGCTATAATTAAGTAGCGAGAATGAGTTTGTCATGTTTGTAGACGCAATCTCTACCTTGCAATTTGGCTTAAACGGAGCTCTCTTTTGAGAACTGTGTATTTGGCTGTACAGTAAATTTCATGTACAATTCACATCGGGTAGCATGTAGACAATCGTTCTCAGCAGCTGATTGGGCCGCACTCCATGAACCATACTCTTAGTGTTCTCATGCATATGCAAGACATGGACAAGGTTGTCCCCGAAGTGTTTAAGTCCACGTTCAAGACCCCCAAAACTGCAAGCTATGGGTATTTATTCGGATTATATTTATTGGTTTCAAACTTATCTCTAAGATAGGCAGCAAATTGTTAATGTCAGCCAGGTGGAATCTCAACCATTGAGAATACCATGTGGTGTTCCACAGGGAAGTATATTGGGGCCCCTGCTTTTCCTCTGCTATGTGAACGATATGAAAATGAGTGTCCGATCTAATTTGATGCTATATGCTGATGACAGTGCCACGTTTATTTCTGGTAAAGATCCTAAAGTTATAGCCGACAGTTTGAGTAGGGAGTTAGAATCATGCAAACAGTGGCTAATTGATAACAAACTGTCTTTGCACCTCGGCAAAACTGAGTCTATCCAAAAATAAATTAAGCTATGTTGATCAATTTGAAGTTTCTTGTTCTAGAATGTTACTCCTTCAAACGCAGTTAAATATTTGGGCATTACACTTGATCAGAGTCTTACTGGTGAGAACATTGTAAGTTCTGTGATTAAAAAGGCCGGTGCTAGATTACAATTTCTTTACAGAAATGCCAACTGTTTGAATGAGAGATCTCACAAAACACTCTGTTCTGCTCTCATTCAATGTCATTTTGATTATTGCTGTTTTTCTTGGCTCTCTGCATTGTCGGTTAAATTGAAAAAAGGCTGCAAGTTACACACAAAAATTAGTCCGATTTATTTTAAGTATGGATACTAGATCGCATATTGGTCAAACAAAATTAAACAAACTGAGAATGTTAAGCGTTAATGACCGGGTTACACAATTCAAACTAAACCATGTTTATAAAATTGTTCATGACCTGGCACCGGAATACCTCTATCAAAAATTTATGAAGGTCTCATATATGTGCAATTATTCAAAAAGGAGTAGTTCCACCACTTTTATTGTTCCTAGAATAAAAGTGCAATACATTTTTGTTATACTGGAATACATGAATGGAACCTACTTCCTAATAACATTAAATGTTCTAATAATTATTATCAATTTAAAAGAGCAGTGAACAGCATCTCTCCTCTCTATCAATTTTTTTTTTTTACAGTTTTTTACGTTTTTGATTGCCATTGTTCACTTTTTGCTGTGCAATTTTTTAGTTTTGTATCTAATTTATTGTTTGTATTGTGTTTTTTAAAGGCAACTGGCAGTGGTATTTTGTAAAATAAAAAATAAAAAAAAGCTTTTGTCATTAATATATATGTACTTCGGTGAGTGGAACGTGAATAAACAGTATTAAGGTTACCCAAAACAAGTTTTTTAATTTATTTACAAATTTAAGAGTATGCCCCCTTTACCTTGACCCATGATGGCGCTGTTCGTGACGTCTGGCTTGCAGAGGAAGGCTGCTGTGCGGACGGTCCACTCGGATCCCGTGCACGGTGAATCGCATGCAGTGCCAACAAAAAATCGTGACGCTTGGCTAAAAACATACCCGTCAAAGTTCAAACTTCCCCGAATTTTTCGCGTTTGGCAAATGCTGTTTTAGGACGACTTTTCTCTTCATGTCAAATGTGGTATATTCCGGATTCGAAGCACGACGGCTCGAAGTGTTCGCTGCATAGCGCCGAAAACGACCCCAGACCGGACCTCTTTGCCCTCGTTAGCCTGACTGTCGCGGCCCACAACCGCCTATACTTGGAATCTGCAAAAGACAGATGCAGACTGACCCCATCCTAAGTTGTTTTGCTGCATCCAGCAGCATTACACCTGGTCGGCATGGCCGGAAAAATGCAAGAAAAAAACCTTTTTCGAAACGTACAAGATCACTACTGTTACCTACTTGCACGTGTATTTACAACGTAAATACAGGCAAATTTGAGTGGGGTTGATGTTCGATCGAGGCGAAGTCTTCCTCGATTGACGTCACAAAAGGGGAAAGGCGGAGTCACCCCATACAACTACATCTATTTGTTTAACATATAAATCCTGACAAATAATTACTCAAAAAATTGTTTTATTGTTAATAATTAAACATAAACTCTTAAGTAAAAAAAAAAAAATCTATTTCCAGATGACTTTAAGAACCCCGATGAAATAAGCCGTTTTTAATCAGCTTTTTGGACTAAGCAGTATCAATGTTTTGTATTTTCTCTGTATGCTTGATTTTAATGCCGAATAAAGTAATAATAATCATTATAATCATAAGTTACACGTTGGGGGAATGAGGTAGTCACCTCCAGAGAAACACTATGTACAACGTCATGAATACTTTATGTGGCTGTCAGTTTGTTTATAATGAAATAGGCGGGATCTAATTAATTATGCACAAGAATAGAACTTGAGGTTTATTTAAAACCATTGTTGGTATAACATCTTTTCCTGCGCAGTAGTTTACACTTATTTTCCATATTGGCCCCATATGGGCTTGCTACCTGGGAGTCTTTCATGAAAGGGCACAAGCTTGCTGGGCAATCCACTATTAAAGTTGCGACAGGTTGATAAGGTTTCTGCGCACGTTTATGGGACTATGGGCCAAGACATGAACATTTATATACTTAATAATCAGTAGGTGTGATGGAGCCCGCGTCAACTGCGTGGACATCACCCCCGGCATCGTGAGAACAGAAAATGGCAAAGTGTACTAGATAGTCTTTGTCTTTGAGCGCTTTGAGACGCCAATTAGTGTGATAAAGCGCTATATAAGTCAGTATTATTATATAAGTCAGTATTATTATATAAGTCAGTATTATTATATAAGTCAGTATTATTATATAAGTCAGTATTATTATATAAGTCAGTATTATTATATAAGTCAGTATTATTATATAAGTCAGTATTATTATATAAGTCAGTATTATTATATAAGTCAGTATTATTATTGTTACCGGGCCCTTATGACGTAACAGTTCAATACCTAATTTTAGAGAATTTTTTATACTTCGGCATACGCTGGCTAAATCGTCAAGGTGTGACAGGGCCATAACGTTGACGAATGTCTTAGAAGGGACAGCATTCTTTACTACATTGGACATGAGTAGTGGATATTATCGAAATATCCGAGGATATGCCGTTTGGGCTATGTAACGCCCCTTCCACTTTCCAGCGCGCGATGACTTTAATACTCAGAGGCCTAACTTGGGAGCATCTTTAACATATTTAGATGATATTGTCATTTTAGGAAAACATTTTGACAATTCCATGGAACACTTTTATTGGTGTTTTAAGAAGATTCCGCGTTCATAACTTGAAACATAAAGCGAAAAAATGCCAACTCTTCCAAAAAGAGGTAACTTTCCTAGGGAAGATTGTGTGTATCCAAGGAGTCTCCTCCAACCCAAACAGTTTATCTGCTGTTCAAAATGATACCATTGTAGCAAAATCTTGAAGAGGTTCCTTGGATTTGTCAATTACCACAGGGCCCATATAAAGAACTTTTTCAAGTGAGTCCAGTCTATGAGCTTACAAAGAAAAACACTAATTGCATCATGATGCGACAAACAAGAACAAGCTTTTATATAGGCAACTTGAAGAAATACTAACCATTAGCCCGGTGCTAGCATTTCTGCGAAATAACAACGAACCATTTGTTATAGACATCGATGCGTTGGACGAAGCACTAGGAGCAGAATTGGTACAAATTCAGAACGGATTGGGGGGGGGGGGGCGGCAAACGTGTAATCAACTACGGCAGTTACATTTTATCCCCGCCTCAAAAAGGTATTGTACAACCCATATTAAGGAACTCTTGGCAATATATCGGTTCACCAGACAAATTCGTCATTACCTGCTGTGTAGATTGTGTTCTTTAGAGAACTTGTCGTGCTATTTGTTCTACTACCGCGGAGTAGATTTTCGGAATTCGGGAGACTTCTCAGTTCTGAAAATAACTGTCCTGCTTATTAACTACTACCTGGGCGGAAGGGGTAGGAAATCGGCCTGGACTACTACTTTCGCTTAGTGGATCGGGGGAACTTCTCGTTATTTACTGCACTGCCGGGGAGTGAGTTCTTTTTTGTATCAACGTTTCGACTAGCTTGCTCTAGTCATCGTCAGGCGACCTGATAATCGTCAGTAAAAACCTTCATAGGAAAGGGCAAACAGAATGCAGATTCTTTATCTAGAATACATTCAAAAGAACCTATTTGTGATTGCTACTTTGAAGGGGCAATGTTAAAATTTACTCTTGTTTCGTGATTGAATTGATCTTTTTGGACATTGTAAGGTAAACCATCGTCTTTCTTATCAATTACAGATTCCTCTGGTGATTATAATTATTCCAAACTCAACCCTTAAAACCCCTAAATTACGTGATATTTGTGTCGGGTATTGTGGGGTCTAATCTCAAAGTTGTGTGTGGGTTTAACGTGTGCAGCCATTGTGTGTATACCATGTATCATCCCCTGATCATCACTGGAAGCAAGACTCCCAGATCCCTAGTGTTAATTCACTACAGTATTGTAAACAAAAATCTCATAATCAATGGGTACGGTTTGAGGATGATGTCGACGCTGTCACTCCTCTTGCTGTTCGAGAAATAACAGTACTGAAATCAGTATCCATGTCATCTATGCAATGAAATGTCACATTAGGAGAGTCACATGATGCTCTTCAGCAACTGTTGGACGAGGATTCCGCACTTGACTCCGCTCTTGACTCTTCACAGTCCAGTTAACAATATGCTAGCCATGACAGACATACCTATCCTTAGCTTGTTCGGCGTCCGTTGGAGGAGAATAATACATCCCTTTTTACCAAGTACACACATATTCAATTAAGGAAACGACAGCTGGAAGACCCAGATTTAAAACACCTCATACAATGGATATAAACAGCCTCTTCTCCATCTCAGGGTGAATTACAAATACTGGCCCTCACTGTGAAGTTTTTCTGGACGAATATTTTCCTTTTATAAATGTATGAAGGGGTTCTATGTTACAAATGGATTGAGATTGATTCATACAGATTATTATTCATAGCTCCTACTGTAATGCAACCAGCGGTCATTGAACTCAATAATGACTCTAAAATGGCTGATCATCCTAGAATCACAAAAACAATTCAGAAAGTAAACCAGTCGTGCTTCTAATATAAATTGAATAAACTTGCCGCTCTGTCAGTAAAACTTAAAGGGCGGCTAGATCTCCCCTCATGGATCACGTAGACATCTTGAGACCCTTCAAAACATCTAAAAATCGGTGTCTATATCCTCATGTTAATTTGTCAGTTCACAAAATGGATTGAGGCTTAACCACTACCGGATCAAACAACATAATCTATTTCTAGAGTCATGATTGATAATTTCTTTTCCAGATTCGGTCACCCCATCCAAATTTACACCGATCAGGGTACAAATTTCACTGGTTCCCTCTTTCAGGCATTTTTGTGAGATTCTCGGTATTGCTAAGACTCCCTACGACTCCCTATCGTCCATGCTCCAACGACCCAGGTGGAGAGATATAATAGGACGATCTTACAAACTACAAGGGAAATGTTTATAAATGGGACGAAGACCTTCCAATATTGACCGCTGCCATACGTGCTCCAGTCTTCCAAACCGTCGCGCTGGCTTAACCCCAAACATCCTGATGCATGGAAGAGGTTAATAGTTAATAACCAACCAAAGGAATTGGTTTCAAACTTAAAGGTTGTCATAATAAATATGCAGAATGAACCACCTCATAAATATGCAGAGAAACTTACAGACAGCATGCTTGAAATTCATTCTCTGGCTAGAGAAAACATCGGTGCTGCACAACATTACCTACAGAAGAATTTAGAAACGGTATTAGTCATTTCCTTCTTGGATGTTCAGACCCTAGGGCTGAATGGTCTGTAGGCGCCTTATCCACGGTTTTACACTACTTAGGCGAACAGTCTCTCCGTGTAGTATATATACCTAGTGCCTCGATGCCCTGTTAAAACATGTCAGAAATTGAGTGATTAGGAAGATTGAAGTTAAAAATGAAGCCTTTGAAATCAAACACAGAATTCTGCCTACTAAGGACAAACCAATTAAATGGAAAATTACAGATACCAACATTTTGTGTAAAGAAGAAGTAGAAACTAAAGAGGACTTTTATATGTTTTTGGCGGAAACACTCGCATGCTAGAATTTTCCTCGAAAACATTATTTTTGCGCAATCACTTGGGTTGAAAGATCTTTTATCTGAATGACTATGACAGAATAACGGGCGATTTAAACACAAAAGAAGAGGTTGTTTCACTGAGTTCTCGTAAGTAAACACCACTGAGCCATTTGCACTGCTCGTCAGTCAAAATAGACCACCGGACTTTCTTCGTCTGGTATACCGGTAAATAAGACGACCTTCAGAAAAAAACATAGAACTTGTTTGTCACTTAACAGAACACGTGGCTTTTCAAACTTCCAGTGATTAGATAGAAATCATTGTGTAGTCATTAGCATATGGACTTTTTGTATTATACAAAATAACAACTTATTAGATAGTACCAAAACGCACCTTTAAAGCAAAATGACAGGCTTCCGTTACAGTAATTCGGGATTCATTTCGTAGCTTTCGCCCGACTTGAAGCCAGCCCATAATTATAGTTTCCGTCATTGCGTGCTAGGGGAAATCCCCACTTTATGTAAAAAGTAGTCCCAATGATTATCCCTCAAAATTATCCTGATTTTTAAAATTCAAATCATGAAATGTGTCTCATACCTACATGTGAATAATTGAGCCGTTTTTTAGCAGATCAATCAAGCATTGTTATTGAAATGGACTTTGTCGTATCGGAGTTCGTACAACCCACCATCCGGTGACGCGGCAGCTTATTAATCGTCAGTAAAAACCTTCATAGGAAAGGGCAAACAGAATGCAGATTCTTTATCTAGAATACATTCAAAAGAACCTATTTGTGATTGCTACTTTGAAGGGGCAATGTTAGCTATCTTCCCTGCGGTGGTTGTAGGTATTGTAGTGACATCATGAATAATTCATACTGAGGACGGTGATGCCCGCCTTTGATTGGCTAGGGGTTAGGCTTCCCCTTTTCTAGCACAGCTACAGAAAACGGCAAGGAAAATTTACTCTTGTTTCGTGATTGAATTGATCTTTTTGGACATTGTAAGGTAAACCATCGTCTTTCTTATCAATTACAGATTCCTCTGGTGATTATAATTATTCCAAACTCAACCCTTAAAACCCCTAAATTACGTGATATTTGTGTCGGGTATTGTGGGGTCTAATCTCAAAGTTGTGTGTGGGTTTAACGTGTGCAGCCATTGTGTGTATACCATGTATCATCCCCTGATCATCACTGGAAGCAAGACTCCCAGATCCCTAGTGTTAATTCACTACAGTATTGTAAACAAAAATCTCATAATCAATGGGTACGGTTTGAGGATGATGTCGACGCTGTCACTCCTCTTGCTGTTCGAGAAATAACAGTACTGAAATCAGTATCCATGTCATCTATGCAATGAAATGTCACATTAGGAGAGTCACATGATGCTCTTCAGCAACTGTTGGACGAGGATTCCGCACTTGACTCCGCTCTTGACTCTTCACAGTCCAGTTAACAATATGCTAGCCATGACAGACATACCTATCCTTAGCTTGTTCGGCGTCCGTTGGAGGAGAATAATACATCCCTTTTTACCAAGTACACACATATTCAATTAAGGAAACGACAGCTGGAAGACCCAGATTTAAAACACCTCATACAATGGATATAAACAGCCTCTTCTCCATCTCAGGGTGAATTACAAATACTGGCCCTCACTGTGAAGTTTTTCTGGACGAATATTTTCCTTTTATAAATGTATGAAGGGGTTCTATGTTACAAATGGATTGAGATTGATTCATACAGATTATTATTCATAGCTCCTACTGTAATGCAACCAGCGGTCATTGAACTCAATAATGACTCTAAAATGGCTGATCATCCTAGAATCACAAAAACAATTCAGAAAGTAAACCAGTCGTGCTTCTAATATAAATTGAATAAACTTGCCGCTCTGTCAGTAAAACTTAAAGGGCGGCTAGATCTCCCCTCATGGATCACGTAGACATCTTGAGACCCTTCAAAACATCTAAAAATCGGTGTCTATATCCTCATGTTAATTTGTCAGTTCACAAAATGGATTGAGGCTTAACCACTACCGGATCAAACAACATAATCTATTTCTAGAGTCATGATTGATAATTTCTTTTCCAGATTCGGTCACCCCATCCAAATTTACACCGATCAGGGTACAAATTTCACTGGTTCCCTCTTTCAGGCATTTTTGTGAGATTCTCGGTATTGCTAAGACTCCCTACGACTCCCTATCGTCCATGCTCCAACGACCCAGGTGGAGAGATATAATAGGACGATCTTACAAACTACAAGGGAAATGTTTATAAATGGGACGAAGACCTTCCAATATTGACCGCTGCCATACGTGCTCCAGTCTTCCAAACCGTCGCGCTGGCTTAACCCCAAACATCCTGATGCATGGAAGAGGTTAATAGTTAATAACCAACCAAAGGAATTGGTTTCAAACTTAAAGGTTGTCATAATAAATATGCAGAATGAACCACCTCATAAATATGCAGAGAAACTTACAGACAGCATGCTTGAAATTCATTCTCTGGCTAGAGAAAACATCGGTGCTGCACAACATTACCTACAGAAGAATTTAGAAACGGTATTAGTCATTTCCTTCTTGGATGTTCAGACCCTAGGGCTGAATGGTCTGTAGGCGCCTTATCCACGGTTTTACACTACTTAGGCGAACAGTCTCTCCGTGTAGTATATATACCTAGTGCCTCGATGCCCTGTTAAAACATGTCAGAAATTGAGTGATTAGGAAGATTGAAGTTAAAAATGAAGCCTTTGAAATCAAACACAGAATTCTGCCTACTAAGGACAAACCAATTAAATGGAAAATTACAGATACCAACATTTTGTGTAAAGAAGAAGTAGAAACTAAAGAGGACTTTTATATGTTTTTGGCGGAAACACTCGCATGCTAGAATTTTCCTCGAAAACATTATTTTTGCGCAATCACTTGGGTTGAAAGATCTTTTATCTGAATGACTATGACAGAATAACGGGCGATTTAAACACAAAAGAAGAGGTTGTTTCACTGAGTTCTCGTAAGTAAACACCACTGAGCCATTTGCACTGCTCGTCAGTCAAAATAGACCACCGGACTTTCTTCGTCTGGTATACCGGTAAATAAGACGACCTTCAGAAAAAAACATAGAACTTGTTTGTCACTTAACAGAACACGTGGCTTTTCAAACTTCCAGTGATTAGATAGAAATCATTGTGTAGTCATTAGCATATGGACTTTTTGTATTATACAAAATAACAACTTATTAGATAGTACCAAAACGCACCTTTAAAGCAAAATGACAGGCTTCCGTTACAGTAATTCGGGATTCATTTCGTAGCTTTCGCCCGACTTGAAGCCAGCCCATAATTATAGTTTCCGTCATTGCGTGCTAGGGGAAATCCCCACTTTATGTAAAAAGTAGTCCCAATGATTATCCCTCAAAATTATCCTGATTTTTAAAATTCAAATCATGAAATGTGTCTCATACCTACATGTGAATAATTGAGCCGTTTTTTAGCAGATCAATCAAGCATTGTTATTGAAATGGACTTTGTCGTATCGGAGTTCGTACAACCCACCATCCGGTGACGCGGCAGCTTATTGTGGTAAACAGTCTAGAGCTGTATGTAGTATGTAACAATTAGTATTACCCGTTATTTCACACAAAGACTACAATAACACACACTGTACAGACGTCTAGATCAGTTCAAGTTGAACTTGTTTTGACAACATTAAGGTAAGGTTTGTTCACTTCCACATTGACTTCCACACTATTATTAATCTGTCATACGTGTAATGTGTTGTAATGTTAGAGGCCATTGGCGTAGATAATATGACCTACATCTGTTCAAATCGGTTTTACAATGTCTTGTTTTACAATAAATAAACGTGCAAAATCAAACAATAACAAGTAACAGAGCCTGATTTTTCTTATGTTCAGACTTGAATACTACGTGCTTTCGGTTTGCCCTATCATAACATTTGTTGCCTTTTAAGAAGTAGGATTTCTAATTAATATCATTCCAGTTTTTCCACGCGTATACATTTTAAAAAGGTTTATTTTTCACTGAATGGATACATACAAGACTACTTAGGTTAAATAGATGTAGGCCTATGCGATTTAATAAATGTTCAATTTGCATCGGGGATAAAGAATACTACTTGGTTTTATCCATACACCGATTATGTGTGTGTAAATCACTATATACTCAGTACTTTCCCTAGTCCTCCTAAATAGATCCACTGGCGTATTACTCGGGTGAGATTCGAACCCACGACCCTTACCATTTTGGAGGAGATATCATTAGACCACCCTTGATGTACCTTCTACAATATGATTCAAACTGCCTCTTGCTACCTGGCAATCTCGGTGGTCTAGTGGTAAGACATCTGCTCTAAAATGGAAACTGTCGTGGGTTCGAGTAACATGCATGTGGATTTTTATTTAATTTTATTTTTATTTTTCACAGAACTTGGGGAAGTACTGAGTATACAGTGCTTTACACACATCGGTGTATGGGTGAAACCAAATATTATTGTTTATCCCCAAAGCGTCTAGTAAATCGCTCATGGGCCTACATCTCTTAAACCTGGTCATGAATGCATCCGTTTATTGAATAAGAAACCCGTTAGCGTTTGTAGTTCATTTTCGTCTTGTCCAGCCGGGCAGATATTGACTTAATGATAATAATAATAATAGCCTAATAACGTAAACTTATAAAGCGCACAAATCCATTAAAGTGCTTATGGCGTTAAATACATACAATAACATACACATGTACAATAACCAAAATTTAAACGTAAGCCTAAGCTAAGAAGAAATCCAGAACATGTGGTAGAGAAATACAATACAAATGCAATATCTAAGAAAACATCGAAGGGTAAAAACAAAACCATTTACTCAAATACTTGATTGAAAAGATGTGTCTTAATTTTTGTTTTTAATTGGGTTAAAGAAGCAGATGATTTTACTAGTGCCGGCAATTTGTTCCATCGGCGTGGGGCAGCGTGTGAGAAAGATCGGTCTCCCCATGAATTATTTGATATGGGCTCAATAAGGAGGTTAGAATTGTAAGACAGGAGTTTGCGAGGAGGATTGTATGGTTTGAGAAGATCATCAATATATGCAGGGGCATTGTTGGTGAGTGTTTTATACACAAAAAGCAGAAGTTTATACTTAATCCTACTGCTTACTGGTAACCAGTGTAATTCTTTCAAAATCGACGTTAAATGGCAGGACTTTTTAGTCAAGGTAATGACACGAGCAGCATATTTCTGAATACGCTGAAGACGTTCAAGTTGAGTACAAGGAAGACCATATATAAGTGAGTTACACATGTCAAGCCTGGAAACTACGACCGAGTGAACTAACTGTTCAGTTGCATTTGGTGTTAAATATTTCCTTACGTTGCCTATATTACGAATGTGAAATTTCGTAGAACGTGCAATACTAGAGATATGCGAACCAAGTGTCATGGAAGAGTCGAAAATCACACCAAGATTACGAGCTTTGGTAACAGCGGTATCTTCGGAGTCACCTATATTAATATGGGGAATAGTAACTTTAGAGAGTTGTTGGCGTGAACCAAGTATCATCAATTCAGTTTTGTTGTCATTATTAAGCTTAAAGGAACATTACAGAATTGGTAATTGTAAAATGTACTTTTGATCACAGATTTACAAAAAACCTACACGGTCTAATGATGATGATAGTAGAAAACATCCCTTGAAATATTTCTGTCTGAAGTGCCATATTTGATGAGAAATGAATAAAATAATTTTCCGATTGGAGTTTATCGCTCAGTGAGCGTTTTATTCATTTGTTGAAGCTATATGATTTCATGCAAATGTGTAATCGGTTTTTCACTATTTTCTCGTGACCCAGATGGCCGATCGATCTCAAACTTTTACAGGTTTGTCAGTTTATGTATATGGTGGATTACATAAAGTGCTTACACTGCCTTCAACTGTTTTGTTAGCAAAAAACAATTCTGTAATGTTCCTTTAAGGAAATTTTCTTGCATCCAAACACGAATTTCAATACACATGTTTCAATACGGCTGGTGCTCTCAGCAGCAAAGTTTTTGGATGGTTTAAAAGAAAAATATAACTGAGTGTCATCAGCATATACATGATAGTTCAGTTTGTGGTTCATGATGATGCTATGAACAGGGTAGGTGTACACTGTGAACCACAGCGGTCCAAGAACCGACCCCTGAGGGACAAAACAAATAATGAACAACCGGATCCGATGTGGAATTGCCAATGCGAACATGTTGTGGTCTGTTTTGCAAATAGGATTGGCACCATTTAAGGGTATGGGCTGAATTCATAAAAAGTAGCATTTGCTTTTTCTAGGCTTTTGCTTACATCTTTATAAGTACAAATAAGCAGTTGCTAGCAAGCAAAAGTTTTAGTTTTAAGCAAAAGCAAAAGCTTGTTTCTTGCAGGCAAATGCCACCTTGATTAGCAATTTCCTAAATACATATACATAACAACAACCTTTTGCTTGTGTTATTCAGCAATTGCTTGCAGTGTAACAAGATCCCTACATGGTAGCTTGACCTCTCACTTGTTCGTGATTTTACAAACAATTTACATAGAAGATTTCATAATGTTTATGCCCTTTAGAGATGACCGGGCCCGGCCTAAGGTGTACAAACCAAGAGTTAATTGAGAAGAAATCTCCAGTCCAACCTATCATAAATTGTTTCGTTTTGACACTAACAAAATGTTCGAGCTCTTTTTCTTTTCAGTGCCTGTTGCCACATTCATACTATGCAGCCATAAAGTTGTCTTATTTTTGCTCTACAGCTGTGACGGAAACAATTTTGCAAAAACATAAGGATAAAAAAATCATCACATGTTTGAGACTTTTTTTCTCATTTGTAGTGATAACTCTATATGTATAATATATAAACTAAATACTTTCAGTGTTTTCTTCTGTTAACTAGTTTGGTTAATTTCTTTGCATTTGTTTCATTTTTGGGGGTCAACTACCCCCCCCCCCAAAAAAATATATATATATATATATATATATATATATATATATATATATATATATATATATATATATATATATATATATATATATATATATATATATATATATATATATATATATATAAAATTTGTAGGGTAGATGGCCTTAGCTTTCGATCCAAACCGGACCTTCGTCAGAGGCAAAAACAAGCACAAACGAAAAACATATCCATTTATAGCAAAAAAGAGAGGCAAAGAACAATGGGATGGTATCCAGAAAAAGGAGGGAAAATTATAGCCAATCAGAGTTATTAGTTTACAAACAATGGGGCGGTCAAGAACCAATGAGAGTTATGTGGTGGGGACAAAAGGATGGTCAGTGAAAGGGAGGATTACTGGACCAGGCGGGAGACATGAAAGGACAGGATTAAGGGGCACGAGGCATCGGGTAAAATGCAATTAACAATAGGGAACAGGACAAAAGTATATACAACAATGTGAAAGGGAGGTAATTATAGAACAACAAGTCTGTGGAGAGAAGGGGTTATTAGGAAAAGAACAGGTCGATCTCCAAAAAACTTGTCGAGAAAAAGAACGGTAACAGTTAGCCAGAGGAGAAAATATGATTTTTAAAACAACTTAAGAATGGAAAACAAATCAATCATTGAAAGAACAGGTTATTACCAGTAATTGTATTTATATTACATAAAATAAATAAGTAAGCAGTAAATGAAGTGGGAATTTATTTGACACCGGTGTTGATGTCAAGTCCAAAGGGTTGGACTGTCTTAAGTTGGTGAATCCAATGCGATTCTCTGAGTTTGCGGTGTGTGTCATCACCATTGCAAGCCTCAATCACCATAAGTTCAACATCTTTGACGTTGTGATTGGGGCTGTTGAAGTGGATGGAGACGGGGTACTGTTTCTTGGTCTTTATGGACGAGACATGGTTCGCAAAGCGAAGACTAAGTTTGGTCTTAGTCTCTCCCACATATTGTAGTCCACATTTCTTACATGATATAACAAAGACTACATTAGGTGTGCTACATTGGGAGTCGGTCTTGATGTTGTAAGAAGAGCCAGTGCTATGACTCTTTACTTTAAGTGCCGGTTTGATGTAGAAACATGTTCTACACTTGGAGCGGGTACATTTGTGACAACCTAGTATTTCTGTTATGGGTGGTGTTTGGCATGTACCTGGTGGGAGTTTAGCCCTGACTAGGATGTCTCCCAGGTTTTTAGGGCGGCGGAATGCAACCATGGGGGGCTCAGGGATTGCTGAGCATAACCTGTTAGAGGAGTGAAGTATATTCATATTGTTATTGAGGATTGATGAGAGTTTAGGCAGTTTAGGGTGGAAGGTGGTGACTAGGGCAACTCTCTTGGTCGGGGCTTTTTTCGTTCTCGTGTTGGTCAACAAAGTGTGATATATATATAATATATATATATATATATATATATATATATATATATATATATATATATATATATATATATATATATATATATATATATATATATATATATATATATATATATATATATATATATATATATATATATATATATATATATATATATATATATATATATATATATATATATATATATATATATATATATATATATATATATATATATATATATATATATATATATATATATATATATATATATATATATATATATATATATATATATATATATATAAAATTTGTAGGGTAGATGGCCTTAGCTTTCGATCCAAACCGGACCTTCGTCAGAGGCAAAAACAAGCACAAACGAAAAACATATCCATTTATAGCAAAAAAGAGAGGCAAAGAACAATGGGATGGTATCCAGAAAAAGGAGGGAAAATTATAGCCAATCAGTGTTATTAGTTTACAAGCAATGGGGCGGTCAAGAGCCAATGAGAGTTATGTGGTGGGGACAAAAGGATGGTCAGTGAAAGGGAGGATTACTGGACCAGGCGGGAGACATGAAAGGACAAGATTAAGGGGCACGAGGCATTGGGTAAAATGCAATTAACAATAGGGAACAGGACCAAAGTATATACAGCAATGTGAAAGGGAGGTAATTATAGAACAACAAGTCTGTGGAGAGAAGGGGTTATTAGGAAAAGAACAGGTCGATCTCCAAAAAACTTGTCGAGAAAAAGAACGGTAACAGTTAGCCAGTGGAGAAAATATGATTTTTAAAACAACTTAAGAATGGAAAACAAATCAATCATTGAAAGAACAGGTTATTACCAGTAATTGTATTTATATTACACAAAATGATCTCCAAAAAACTTGTCGAGAAAAAGAACGGTAACAGTTAGCCAGTGGAGAAAATATGATTTTTAAAACAACTTAAGAATGGAAAACAAATCAATCATTGAAAGAACAGGTTATTACCAGTAATTGTATTTATATTACATAAAATAAATAAGTAAGCAGTAAATGAAGTGGGAATTTATTTGACACCGGTGTTGATGTTAAGTCCAAAGGGTTGGACTGTCTTAAGTTGGTGAATCCAATGCGATTCTCTGAGTTTGCGGTGTGTGTCATCACCATTGCAAGCCTCAATCACCATAAGTTCAACATCTTTGACGTTGTGATTGGGGCTGTTGAAGTGGATGGAGACGGGGTACTGTTTCTTGGTCTTTATGGACGAGACATGGTTCGCAAAGCGAAGACTGAGTTTGGTCTTAGTCTCTCCCACATATTGTAGTCCACATTTCTTACATGATATAACATATACTACATTAGGTGTGCTACATTGGGAGTCGGTCTTGATGTTGTAAGAAGAGCCAGTGCTATGACTCTTTACTTTAAGTGCCGGTTTGATGTAGAGACATGTTCTACACTTGGAGCGGGTACATTTGTGACAACCTAGTATTTCTGTTATGGGTGGTGTTTGGCATGTACCTGGTGGGAGTTTAGCCCTGACTAGGATGTCTCCCAGGTTTTTAGGGCGGCGGAATGCAACCATGGGGGGCTCAGGGATTGCTGAGCATAACCTGTTAGAGGAGTGAAGTATATTCATATTGTTATTGAGGATTGATGAGAGTTTAGGCAGTTTAGGGTGGAAGGTGGTGACTAGGGCAACTCTCTTGGTCGGGGCTTTTTTCGTTCTCGTGTTGGTCAACAAAGTGTGACGAGGTATCTTGAGGGCTCTGTTGATGGCAAGTTGGACCCTGCGTTCGCTGTGGCCCCTTGAAACAAGGTGTTTCCTTAGGTCGGATGAACGACTTTTGTACAAGGTATCTGTGGAACAGATACGCCTTATACGTAATGCTTGACTGTAAGCAATTGCCTTCTTACAGTGACTAGGGTGGCAACTGTTGGAGAGAAGATACTGGTGGGTGTCAGTGGGTTTGCTGTATACATCCGTAATAATGCCATTAGGGGATTTAGTTACGGTTACATCTAGAAAGTTCACACTTGTGAGAGAGCATTCAGTGGTGAACTTTATGGTGGGGTGGAATGAGTTTATATGGTCGATAAACTCATCCAAGCTGTCTTGACCACCACACCATATGGAGAAAATATCATCGATAAATCTCCACCAAACTAGTGGGCGGTTGGGGGCAGAGGACAGGAGTCTGTCCTCTAAGTCAGACATGAATAGGTTGGCATATGAGGGTGCCATTTTGGTACCCATTGCGGTACCTTGTACCTGTACAAAATGTCTGTCAGTAAATGAAAAATTGTTCTTAGTGAGAATGTGGCTGATGAGTTCCTTAATCTCTCTCACTGAGGGGCGGGATTGTCTATTGGCCCTGAGAGCAGAGACACAAGCACTCATGCCTTCATTATGGGGTATGTTAGTATACAGTGATGAAACATCCAGAGTAACCAGAATAGCAGAGTCAGGTATTTGATGTTTGACTTCCTCTAGTTTATGGAGGAAGTCTGTGGTATCCTTTATGAAGGACGGGATGCGGGAGACTAAGGGGTTGAGGAAACTATCGACAAACTCAGAAATGCGTTCTGTGGGGCTACCATTACCAGATACAATGGGTCGACCCGGGTTGTTGGGCTTGTGTATCTTGGGTAGAAGGTAGAAGCGTGCTGTACGGGGGTCCTGTGGGAGGAGATAGTTAAACGTATCTTTCTCGATACCGTTGGCATTGTGAATTTTAACCAGAGTGTCACTGATTTGTTTGGAAAACGATTGAGTAGGGTCAGTGTCACATTCAATATAATGATCAGTGTTGCTGAGCTGTTTGAGGCCCTCAGCTATATAATCATGTGTGTTCATGACTACAACTGCGGACCCCTTGTCAGCTCGTTTAATCACTATGTCTGATGATTGGCGGAGCTGTGTTAGGGCGTGGCGTTCATCTTGGGGGAGGTTATTGGGTGTCGAGGTGTTGGGGACCTTAAGAACCTCAGAGTTGACTGAATTGATGTAAGCGTCTAGAGCTACATCTCGGTTCTTAGGGGGTACCCAACTACTCTTTTCCTTGAAGCGGTTGCGGGTGGGTTGGATCTCAACAGATGACTCGTCATCTGTGGATGGCTCTACATGAAAATATTCACGTAGGCGTAACCTGCGGTTGAATTGGGCCATGTCCTGTTGGAAAGACAGTTGGTTGGGTTCTCTAGGTGTGGGGCAAAACTTAAGACCCCTTGAAAGGAGTTTAACCTGTGGGTCGGTTAAGACTTTGTCAGACAGATTGACTACTGTACATGTTGTATCTGGCGACCTTTCAAGGGGGTGAGTAAGAGTTGGCCTCTTGCTGTGGAAACGTCTATGAATGTATTTCTTATGGTTAGCTTGGACATTCATACGTTTCTTGTTCTGTTTGTCCGTTAGGGTGGACCGTAGGTGGTTAACATTAGATCGTAGGATATCATGTAAATGTTCGTACTCTTGATTGGAGCATGATTCTTGGAGTTGAGATTCAGTCTCTGTTATCTCAAGTAACTGGTTATCAATGTATTGTTGGCATTGATCTTCCAGTAACCTGAGCAGATGGAAAGATGTGTTAGTGAGTGTCTTATTCCATTTCTTCAAAAATGAGGGTTCAAGGTCCCCAAAGGAAGGGGCACACTTGATCTGGAGCCCTTTAGGGATGATCCGGGATAAACGATAAAAACGATAGTTATCAAGATGTGACAAGTAGCGAATGTTCTTTTCTTTAAGCTTACGTAGTTTTCGGAAAAGGCACTTGGTATCAGTAGCAAGTGCCATGGTGAGTTATGTCATTGAAAAAAGTTAACACAAACCTGTATGAAAGAAAACGGATTATAAAACCTGTGGACAAAACGGATTATTTATAAACATGTACAGGGATAAAGAGAACGGGTTATAAATCCTGTGGAAAAACGGGTAATTTTTAAACATGTATATACAAAGACAAAGTAAACACAATCCTGTAGAGAGAACGGGTTATAAAACCTATGGACAAAACGGGTTATTTATAGATCTGTGGAGAGAAAAAGGTTAATAAAATCCTGTAGAGAGAACGGGTTATAAAACCTATGGACAAAACGGGTTATTTATAAATCTGTGGAGAGAAAAAGGTTAATACAATCCTGTAGAGAGAACGGGTTATGGAACCTGTGGACAAAACGAGTAATTTCTAAACATGTACAGAGACAAAGTAAACACAATCCTGAAGAGAAAACGGGTTATAAAACCTGTGGACAAAACGGGTTGTTTATAAATCTGTGGAGAGAAAAAGGTTAATATAACCCTGTAGAGAGAACGGGTTATGGAACCTGTGGACAAAACGAGTAATTTATAAACATGTACAAAGACAAAGTAGACATAATCTTGTAGAGAGAACGGGTTATAAAACCTGTGGACAAAACGGGTTATTTATAAATCTGTGGAGAGAAAAAGGTTAATACAATCCTGTAGAGAGAACGGGTTATGGAACCTGTGGACAAAACGAGTAATTTATATATATATATATATATATATATATATATATATATATATATATATATATATATATATATATATATTATATATTAAGGTTATATTTGGACACTTTTCAAAAAGACAGTGGAAACGGGAATCAAATACCAAAAAAAGGCTAATAAACTTTTATGAAATGTGCAGATCTCCTGCATCAGCGTTTTTGTTTAAAGAATGGTATGTAAAGAAAAATGTCAACACTTTTATGTTATTTGTAATCCCATGGTGGTGTTTAGTTGCTCAAGTTATAAAGTGATGCAACTGCTTTTTATTTATGTGGAATACAGATTTCACTGCAAATGTTGGATGGGACTTTAATATTCAGTAAGATAGAATGACAAAACCAACAATACTTGATCAAATCATTTCTAACGAATGCAAAATAATTGTACTACTACTTTCATGTTGGCAACCTTCTTCAATATTTGTTTGTCATCCATATTTTCCCCGGTGTTTGTAGCAATTGCTGCTTTGGCATCCTGAAGTGCCTTCCATTTCCTTGCTACTCGGTAGTTAAAATTTGTCTAATATAGTAGGAGACCAGCTGTAGGTCCCGTGACCAAATTCTTGGAACAAAGGTTTGAAAGTGTTTGTGTGTTCGCTAATGAATACCAAACAATTTTGACTTGGGCTGCCCCCTTAAAAATGTCAGGCATTTCCGGGAGGGGTCAACAAAGGTCATGCAGGGGTCAAAATTGAAATATATTTCAACCGTTTCGATTTGCATATCAAACTACTCGTCTAGTCATGAGGATTCCAAAAATGTATAGTTTGTTATACCTCCGACTTGAAATGAGGATGATATTGTCCAAAACGATGAAAGGTCAACGCACCTTTGACTGGTAGTCAAATTCACCAACATCCAATTCTAATGATTTTAGTGTCTAATAATAATGTTTTCTGACATGGCAAATTCAACTAAGCAACTTTTAAAATTAAAAGCGGTTGTCAAAACCTTGAAATTTCAAAATGGGATAACACATGCTATACACATCATTGCATATGCAATTATCGTATGCAATGATGTGCATCAGTTTGATCATCACTGTGTACAACCATTTTGGAAATTGTGTGGGAAAAGCAAACCTGCTTCTATTAAAAAGCTCCACATTTACGCAAGCCTCATCGCACACGAATAGCGCTTTATTAAGAACATACAAAGCAAAAGATTATTTATATATTTGTTAGCAATTGCTTTTGCTTCAGCTTCTGCTTGATGAACTTTTGCTTTTGCTCGGTGCCTGTGCTTATGAGCAATTGCTAGTTTTTATGAATTCGGCCCACATTACCTTGCAAACCAATAGTATCACGCAGTCTCTTGAGCAAAATAGTGTGATCCACGGTGTCAAAAGCCGCACTTAAATCAAGCAGAATCAGGGCAGTCACATGGCCTTCATCCACAGCACATAAAATGTCATTTTGCACCCGCAAAAGTGCCGATTCAGTGCTATGCTTGGACCGGTATGCTGATTGAAATTTATCGGCAAGGCCTGAGTCAGAGATAACATACATGTAGCAGGTATTACATATGCATTTGCTCGATTCAGACATTTATGATGCATAATAAGGGAGAGAGGACTTTTGGATTCACGGTGTAACAAAGACACCAGTGTCTCGGTTACGCGTGAAACTGTTGGCTTTTACTTCTTGGCCTACGTTTGAAGGTTTTCATTGAAAATAGCTGAGTTACAGTATACCAATGATGTTTACATAAATATTACCCTTTGAAATTAAAATTTTCAATGAAAACCTACTAATTTATGGCAAAACAAGGCACAAGTTTCACACTGTAACAGGAAACTGAGACTCCGGTGTCTCCGTTACAGTGTGATAGATAGTTTTGGATTGTATATGAAAACAAAAAAATCTGATTCGAAAAATTGAAGTTATACATTAAACGTATGAGCTATCCCACCATATAAACATGCAAAGAATAAAGAAAGTACATTATCTTTTGAGATATAACACCATGTCAGGCTTGGGCCCCCTCATTTATGGAAAGACCCAGATACAGCACTGCGGTATAGGTGTGCGCCTGCTCTGTGTGTGTATACATGGTGTATGCGTGTACTAACTGAATCAACGCCTTGACGGTTCTGTGTGAAGCCATCAGGTCATTACTATAATGCGCGCGGGAGACAAGACTATTTTGGTCAGTGGAAGTCATGTTTTATAAATAGACGCGATTTTGTTTGTGTACAATCACATCGCGTCACGCGCTCAAAGTTCATGAGGGAAGCTCGTGATTGGACGTCAAGAAATTAATCATTCATTATTTTTCATCCTGCGTTGTCAGCAATAGGTCTGACGAAATATTTGAATATTCATGATCTGCGTACCATGAGAGCCCCCCCCCCCCCCCCATTTTCGTCCAATAGTGGACGAAATATAAAGAAACACATAAATACAGACGGTACAAGGCTGTCGGCCTGATGGCTTCCACATGCGGACAGTAATACGTGTGCGGATGACCTGCGCACAGTAGTAGTACGGGCGTCGTGCGACGTGATACACACATTATGCACAGTACGTGCTGGTGTGCACTAAATAGGTTACGGTGGGTTTTACGGCGTCTTTTTCGCAGTGAAAACTGCGACTGCCTTGAGCAAGGCTACGTATGGGGGGGACACACAGAATCTCCGGAGCAAGGATGACCGCTGGCGCTCGGCGGTCACGAAAAAATAGCAACGTGGGTGCAGCCTGGACGCTCAATAGGTTGATTTCAAAATGCATTTTTCCCCTCACTAATTAATTAATTCAACCATTCCAGTTACTCAATTAGAGAAAGAAAGTAGGACAACACGCCATTAAAAAGACGATTAGGCTTCTATATTGACTATATTGTCAGTTTCACCTTTTTTTCTCAAATTTTTGAAGTTGCAAAAGTTTGAATCTTCAAGCACAGATAGCATTTATAGAGGAGGACAAGAACACTGAGTGGCTCGTGCTTCATACTGCATTGTTTATAAGAAAGTACCGCTTTACTACATTGTTGGTACGAACCCACCTCCTTCCCAGTTGAAATGTAACCTAAATACTTCTTTTCTACCAGTCAATTGCTTATAAATATGTGTTGTTGGTTTAACATTAGGTTATGACGTACCACAGATGAAACAGTTGTTGGGCTTTGCAAACTTCATAAAGAGTAACCGAGAATGGCCGACTCAAGTGATGGTAAGTTGGCTTACATGTACATTGTGATATGCTGATTTTAAATTCTGACGCAATAAGGACACGTTCACACAATTCACGGTCATGACCTGAAATTGCTATCATCAGCCTCCATGGTCAGGTGTTTAACACTAGCAGCTTTATTAAATTTTGCACCGAGCTTTTTCACTGGCTCTTTGTCAGACCTCTCACATAGTTTTTTTTTAAGAGAGAAAGGGAGAGAGAAACAAAAGATCTTATCGGAATATCAATTTCTGCTGCCGTAAAGATATTAACGTTGATTGAAATATGAAATATGCAACTCTGAGTGAAAAGGTATTACCTAACGGTAGTCAGCTTGGGTCGGAATCCAGGCGAAAACTTGGCAGGTGCAGAGGACACTTGCTGAAGAGGAACAGGTCTATGACTTGCATAGAAGGAGGTGTTTCTATCTAGACAGCATCACCAGCTGCTGGGTCGCTGGTTTGCATGACAGGCGGCTGCTCACCTCGATCCCACCCGGGGTTGATCAACAGATCGGGCAATTCCGCTTTTATTAACTGAGAATATGTGTGTTTGCTCTGTTAATGCAGATGATGATTTTGGACAGAGGATGCCGCCTCTTCACATTTACCTGAAGCGAGTTCTTGACAAGTATCCAGAAGGAGGACAGATAATTAAGGTATATCCCGTTCCCATAGATGTATAGAGATTTAAGATGTAGCCATTTTGGGAGTCGATGTGCATGGGCATTTTGCAAACACGGCGTTCACATTCATATACAATAAATTTTACTTGCATTTGAACACTTGAACACCATTTCAGAAAGCTCTGACAGCCTGTAGGCGCGTGTGACGTTGGTGCAAAGGGATGCAAAAATCCAGGCTGGGGCACACGCCCCCCCCCCCCGCCCGTAAAAAGGGAAGAATAAAGAAAAGAAAGGGGAGGGGAAGAAGCGGGCGGGAAGAGTAAAGCAACATTCTACCGTAAAAAATAATAATAATTGCTGTACAACTTCGCTGTTGTAATGACCCCCGCATTGCCTGTTTCAGATTTCAAAATTGGACAACAAGCCGATGATTGTCTTGAATAGGTATTTTCACCCATGAAAAAAAAAAAATGCTGACCAGATAGTATTTCCTAAAAGCCCCAAATGCGATAAATGTTGGGGGAAAATAATTAAAATACGTTTTCAAGTGCGTACCAAATTACTGATGGACAATTTGATGAAGAGACTTTAGTTTTAAGACTGCCTCATTGTCATAGTGATCTGAACGATTCCATCCGCAATGCTAACGAAAAATGTGAGATTTTGGCGTGTGTGAGCAATTTTACTATTTACTGTTTCTTATAAAGCCATAGTTATTGTTAAATAAACATGGTATTTTAATGCGCAACGTGTCAGTCTAAGTTGGCATAGGGAGATCAACTATAGACTTATGTTTATATGTATTTTGTTCTAATAAACATAGGTGGACTAGAATGAAGTGACAATCAGGCACTCAAATGATTTTCGCCGAAAAAAGATATATTAAAAGGCAAATAAAGAAAGTCTTAATTAAAAAGAACGTGACGAATAATGTTTAAAATTAATAACTCTGAAACGTCAAAGATTGCACCAGAGACCAGATCGCGGTCGCTCGTTCTTCGCGTAAAATTATGCAATTACATCCTGGCGCTAGAATGTTGTTTCTATATAACGACAAGCATGTGCCCCCCTTTTATTAGCCGACCAATCCCCCTAAAAGAAAATAGCAAAACACTAATGGTTCACAGGTAAATGAGGAGTTTAAAAAGGGGAAAACATATTGTGTGAAATGCCTCTGAAATGTCCCAGATTGCACCAGAAAGCATTACATAGTGACGTAGAATGCTACATTAAGTCACAATGCTGTTTCTACGTAAACGGCTAGCGTGTGGCCCTCTGATTGATCAACCTCACCCCTAATAAGTTAACGAAACAATTATTAAAAGCCAATTAAAACACATTTCCTACTGAGTAAAAGTATGTTTAAACGCCTCTGAAGTGTCCTAGTTTGCACCAGAGAGCACGTAATTTTACAAATTAGTACAAATTCCCAGGCCCTACAGAGGGCCCCGGGGTCCACAAAAGGGGCTCCGGACCCCGCGCCGTTTTGCTTTGCAATTCGATTCGCTTGCTGGTCCGTCTTGTAGAAATACTCCCATGCTTTCATTTCATTCGTGCTTGTAGAACGTTAAACGTTGTTTCTACATACACCCGAGGGTGTGTGGTGCACTGTAACATTCGCAGGTTACCTGAGCCACCACCCTTTCCAGTCATAAAAAGACTGACTGCAGTTAATTTAGTATTTTTATGTTGTCCTCCGAGACAAGATAAATTGGCTATAAACATTTTTATTTTTTTATTTTTTTTACAAAAACGCGTGACCTTGATCATTCCATGGCATTTCGTGGCAGGCAAGATGCTACACCAATCATAATGTTGTTATTAAAATAGAATGATATATCGGATTCGGTTAAGACACTCTAGCCAGTAAATTTGCCAGCATTGTCACCTTGATGTTGACACTGAAATCCAATTTCTGCTATAGATTGCCCATAAAGACCTTGGGAATATTACGTTTGGACATTATTAGTTATCAATTAATTTTAATTCCTTGTTTTTTTTTATGGACCATTCCTATGAAGAAATGCGTTGCCAAATGAAACTTGTTGTTCACTGTTTTAGAAGAAAAATCAAATGCATGTGTAGGTTTAATTTTTGTTTTGATTTATCTAACTTTTTTTATTCGATTTTATGTGTATGCTATTACATTTATACATTTATGTAACCCTCACAGGGTTGGGGTTTGTTCAAGTTGTGGAATAAAAAAAAAATACAATACAATGCAATAAAAAAAAAATAAAAAAAAAAACTTAGTATGCAACGTGTCCAGCCCGACAAGGAGTAGGCCAATGTACATAAACCAATGGAATATGAGTGTCTCAGCATAGACTAGACGTGTTGGTCAACATTTGAAAAAAAACTACTAGTGTGCCCCCGCTTGAACAAATCTTGGATCTGCGCCTGCAAGAGGCCAATCAGAGCCGAACTGATCAGAACAATTCAACTAAAGTTCATAGAATTGCACATCACTGCTAAGTGTTATTTTTGTTAAATTAATGTACTGTTGTCACACTAAGGCCCTTTTCGAATCCACGGCTTCGGCTCCGGATTGGGCTTCAGGCCCAGTTTTCTTGTCTTAAGCCCTGACCGCAAAGCAAAGTTAAAATAATTGAGGGAGCCTAGCTAGCCTGAGCCGATTTTGGAGCCAAAGCCGTGAATTCGAAAACGGCCTAAGTGTTCAATATCGGTACGCCATTTTTTTTTTTTTTTTTACCCTAACGAGTTTATTTCCCGTTGCGCACTAGCGATTGTATGCTTCAGTTAGCTATGGGCGATTGAGGTTAATTGTAAGGACGTTATTGAGGGCGGCCTACTGCCAGGTCACGACCTCTACCCTTTGGTCATCCATGTCAATGTGTTCTACATTTAGGTACGGCTTATATAGGCACATGCGATAATTTTTGTACATGTCATGCATGTCAACACTACTGCACGATGTGTGTTTTTACGAGTGAAACATTTTTTGTTGTTGAAATTCTGAATGTTGTAGAAATCAAACACGATCATAATATTATTTTCCGATTGATTTTATATTTCATAGTTTCCCCCTATCATTCATTTCAAATTGAAAAGGAAACTATTACTATTTTAATAGTTGTGTAACTTGCTGTTATTTAAATAATTTGTGAAGCTTATGAATTAATTTTAAAATAATTGCACTTTGTTTTCTCTAATGAATTCAAGGAAGGATACAATTAATTAACTGATTCTATAACATTTTCCAAATTTCAGTGGACTCAATTTTCATAAAGAAAATCATGAAATGAGCTTTGTAAATGACATTTGATTGTTTATTGTTTCAAAAACAATTCAAAAGTAAGTAACTTTTGATACATTTAGGCTTTCTGACAAATTCAAAGGAGTGTCACAACGTAATGCAATGGCTTAAAGTGTCACACTTGCCTTATTCGCATTTGAACACTGTGAAATGGACTATTAGCACATCAAAACAAAAATCTGAAAGCTCAATAACATTACCAGGTGACCCCTGACTTTTGACTCTTTAGACACCCCACTAACTTTGACCTTGTCCTTGACCTTACCGTTGCATTGTGTAATCAAAATGTCTAGTTTGTTTAATTTTGGATCGACATCGTACCGTGGTGTGAAAAGCGTAATTCTACGTACACGCAATACATGTAGCAACCATTGTGCCCGCATTATACTATGCTGAGACAGATCTCGGTGTACACAACTAAAATTGCAATATTTCAAATCTGTATAATGCAATGCAAAGTTAAAGGAACATTACAGAATTGGTAGGAAAAAAACTTGTAAAATATACTTTTTGATCACAGATTTACATAAAACTTACACGATCTAATGATGATGATAGTAGAAAACATCCCTTGGAATATTTCTGTCTGAAATGTCATATTTGATGAGAAATGAATCAACTAATTTTCCGATTGGAGTTTATCGCTCTGTGAGCGTTTTGTTCATTTTTTGAATCTATATTATGATTTCATGCAAATGTGTAATCGGGTTTTCACTATTTTCTCGTGACCCAGATGGCCGATCGATCTCAAACTTCCACAGGTTTGTCAGTTTATGTATAAGGTGGATTACATAAAGTGCTTACACTGCCAGCAACTGTTTTGTTAGCAAAAACCAATTCTGTAATGTTCCTTTAAATGTTGATGAAGGGTACGTGTTACGGCCAAACTCAGAAAACGTTGTTACTTATTTCTATTGAGGGCGCTGTGGGAGTTGATCGGTAACCAGCGTTCTAAGGCAAGACGGTTTTCGGCTTATTATAGATTTTGCAATAACACTTGTGTTAAATTCTTCGCCAAAAGTAACAATCCCGCCGAGGTTTATTAAACGGTTAGTGCATTAGTTTTCATTATAGTACTGATCGAGTGATTCGTGTGCTTTTATAATTACTGTTTGTAAGCCTAAAAGTTGTATTTTGGCATTGCGTTTGTTGTTTACTTATGTCATTGTGGAATGTGTTTATTTTTTATTTATTTATTATGTATTTATTGACCAAACCAACAGCGGACGAGCCGCCAATTACAGGAAAGGGTCATATACAAAAATATTCATAAAGCTATATGTGTACATGTAAATAAACAAAAAAATAATTAACAATTAAAAATATAAAAAAACAAAATGGAAAAGGGAAAAGGAAACAATAAGCATGTACAAATTTGACTAAAAAATATCAATTATAAATATATTTAACAAAAACAAACCAAACATACATAACATTATGAAATACAAAATATTTCAAAATAAATTAAAGATATTATTTAAAAATAAATAAACAAAAAATAAAAAGTAAAATTTACTAAGAAATTAATACACAACAAACCGATGAAAAATAAAAGACATTTCAAATCCACATTAGTTACTGGTAGATGATATAGCACGTAAAACCTGTCCACGAAAGGAGTTAAGAGAAGGGACCCCAAACACATCACAAGACCCATGTATACTAATGTATGTGGAAGAAATCCTAGACAAAAAGCCACGTTTAGTCACATCAACCCGATTCCTTGGCACATGTGAAATATGTTTATTTTGCTTGTCTAGTATTACGATTAGGTACATGTAAGCTAATAGGGTTAAAATTGGTTTTGCTAAAATTATTGTGGAAAGATTTATAGAGAAAAAGACAGTCATTTAAAATTCTACTTTGTCTAAGGGTCGGTAGCTTGTAAATTGTACACAGGTCAAAATAATCTGAGTCATAAAAGTGCCATTGTTGAGCGTCCTGTGAGCAAAATTTGAGAAATCGAAACTGAATTCCTTCTAGTTTATGTGCCTGATGAGCCAAAATAGAGTAAATACAATAGTACAAAATTCAAGATTAGGTCTAATGAGAGAACAAAACAAGGGACGTAAAACATGTTCATTCTTTAGGGAGCGGAAGTTGCGCCATACTAAACCACTCATGCGATTAGCTTTTTTGATAATAGCATTAGCATGAGGGATAAAAGTCAGTGTACTGTCAATAAAAAAAATACCAAGATCGTTCTGTACATCAACTCGAGTAAGAAGATTATCACCTAAGTCGTAATCAAATTTGAAAGGATTCTTCTTAAGAGTCAGAGTTAAAATACTACATTTGCTGATGTTAAGAAACAGACGCCAGGTTTTAGACTATTCAAGAATTTGATCAAATTCAGCCTGCAAGAAAAATTATCGGCAGTGCAACCAATCTGACGAAAAACCTTTAAGTCATCAACATAAAGTAAACATCTGTTACCCAAACATTTGGGAAGATCGTTCACAAATAATGTAAATAAGAGAGGTCCGAGTATGGAACCCTGTGGAATACCAGAGGGCACTGTTTTCCACTCGGAAGAAAAACCATCTACAATTACTCTATGTTTTTTGCCAGTTAGATAACTTTGTAACAAGCTTAATACATTAGGATGAATATTGTAGAAAATCAGTTTGTACATAAGAAATCATGGTAGACTCGATCAAAGGCCTTAGAAAAATCAGTATAGACAACATCCAGCTGCTCTCTCTCTCTCTCTCTGATCAGCAGCATGGTATGGCTCCAGTAAAAGTGAAGTAAGGTTGTGGAACAATCCCTTCCATAGACAAAACCGTGCTGTTGCTCAGAAAAGGCAGGTCGAACATGGGAAAAAATCTGCTCACAGAAAATTCTTTCAAATACCTTTGCTACCCGAGGAATTAAAGAAATTTGTCTATAGTTAGAAACACTTAACTTTTTTACCAGATTTATTAATTGAAACAAGATTAGCAGTTTTCCAGCTAGAAGAAAGCAGTCCTTCGTGGAGGCCTTTCTGAAAATAATATAATAAGGACCACAAAGTTACTGTTACTTGGGAACATTATGCATATTTACTGCTGGTGTTTGTTGACATTACAGGACGTAGCATTAGCCCTTTGTGCGTTTAGACAAAAATAATTGTTCTTTAAATGTATATAGTTGATAAGAGTGTTTATATTGTAACAGCACACGCTTGATAGGTCAGAGTAAGTAGACTCGCATCAGTCCGTCCATATATTTAATTATAGCATACTTACAACCCAAAGGTTTGTTCAAAAATACAATACTAAATTACTGGGGATTCAAGTATCATCATGCTCAAGCTTTCACGGTGACGTAATCCCCTGCTTAAAGGCGCCTCTCAGCTGATTATGTAAGCCAAACCATACAGTTGAATGACAAGTGTTGTTCTTCTTATTGTATGGGAGCATGCAATCACTGTAAAGAGGGTTGAACATAAATCAACATGCTCAAAATGATGCTATGCGTGTATTTACACTCAGCTTATGTGGATGTTACCTTAACATTATGTGATGCAATTTGTTTACGCTGCAGGAGCTTGTACAGAATGCTGATGATGCTGAGGCAAAGAAGGTGATCTTCTTGTTTGATAAATCAAAACATTCTAAGACTAAACTCTGGACACGTGAGCTTCGTCAGTTCCAAGGTCCAGCCCTGTATGCTTACAACGATGCCGTGTTTAAACCACCAGACTGGTATAACATCCAACATCCTGAACAGAGTGGAAAGGCTGATGAACTCACAAAGGTTGGGAGGTTTGGTCTGGGTTTCATCTCTGTCTATCACCTGACAGGTGAGTTTGTGTTTATCTTTGTATTCTTACTATTTAGTGCCTTTAATAGTTTAGTATTATTTGTGTTTAAGAGGAGAAAAATCTAAATTCGTTTCCTCCTTTCTGTTAAAGTCTAAATTGTCTCTAATTGTCATTAACTTGAACCAAAATCTACTTGATTCCAAAAACTGCCACTAGAGAGCGTTTTGCGGTGTGCTTTTGTAATTTTTGAGTAAACAATCATTCTTCTCATGTTGTCCAAATACTTTTGAAATGGGCAGACTTGTTTGTTGTGACACATTAAATAAAGTTATATCGTTACAGGGCGTTCCTTGTCATCCAATCTCACAGTCAAAACAAATTCAAAATTACCACCAGCAAATTAATCCCTTAAAGGCTCTGTGACAATTTTTTATCCTTTGCCTGTTTTTGAACTTGGTGAACATTTCAAAACATAGGTCCCTTCTTGTGACTCAATTTTCCCAGAGAAAACTATAACTATAAAATCGCTGCCAACTGGCAACCATACTGCATTTCCAAAAATGCTATTTAGTTTGTCATATGTGATACTCCACACTTATTTACGTAAATACAAAACTAATATGACTGATAGTTTCATAAGTATAAGTAGTGACCAGATTCCTCCTTGCTCTCTGTACAAACTTGGCATTCAAAGAAAACAATAAGATCATAATGAGGATCAATTCAATCAATTCTATAAAAACACCATATACCAAAGACTTCGTCAAGTCATGGAGCTTGTTTATAGCTCCATGGTCAAATATAACTGTGCCATATTGTCATTTCATTTCATAAAGTCATTTCGGACAATCACCATAAAAGTATTTCATGGCATCTTCCACCCACACCTTTATCTGCTGAAGTCTTCGCTGATCGAGTGTTTCTCTTGTTTTTAAAGCAGACTCAAAATCGATGTAAAGATCTTTTATTATAGATTTGTTCAAAATCTTCATTGGCCGAGGTTTGACCATGTTTCTTATCTGTATTAGTTTCATCATTGATTGGTTTTCAGATCTTCCATGCATCCTAAGTGGGAAGACGGTTGGTTTCTTGGATCCAAGAGAAAAACACTTCAACTACAATCCCAACACGAACACCAAATACAAGGGAAGACGAGGTCAGAAATGGAAACTTAACGCAGAACTACTGTCGAAATTTCGAGGACAATTTTCTCCGTTTCTGGTTGACTTATTTAATTGTGCTGAATCCAGTTTTGTGAATGGTCATTTTGAAGGAACTATTTTCCGGTTCCCGCTCCGTGCAGAGGCTTCCGAGATCAGTAAGAATGTGTATGGGGATGACCAACGAGTACTTGACCTCTTCAGGTCTTTTGAAACAGATTCAAAGCTGTCTCTACTGTTCCTAAAACATGTACAATCCATTGAAGTTTATGAAAGGAGTCATATTCATGAGCAGCCACAACAACTCTTCAAAGTTCACATTACTCCTAAAGATCGTCCACACTTGACCATTCAGAGACAACAATTTTTGACAAGAGTGACAGAGAAGCGAGATTTTCATATGGTGACGTGTATGAAGATAGAAAAACAGACAGGTGCAGGCTCTTGTACCAGCAGGTTCATTACAATAAATGCCATAAAGACAGAAAACACCTCAGGTCAACTTCAACAACTCATCAGTGACGATGATCTAAAGTTAGTTCCATGGATGGGTGTAGCTGTTCAAATCGGACATGGGGACTCACTAGGTGTCAGTAGGAGTGATGGCCGAGTGTTTTGTTTCCTGCCCATGCCTGGTAGTGAGCAAACTGGTTTACCTGTCCACATTCATGGTTATTTTGGCCTGGGTGACAATCGTCGAGGCATCAAATGGCCGGATCAAGAATCTCAACATGACAAGAATGCCATATGGAACAAGCTTTTGGCAACTGAAGTATTTCCTGATGTCTACAGAAAAGTGATTCTTGCTTTAATAGAGGAAAGCAAAGTGTCGTCTGATCCAGTCAGTCCCGATGATGTTTATAAGGCATGGCCACATAAAGAGAATATAAAAAAGGAGTGGTCTGAGGGTGTCAAAACATTTCTGCAGATGTTAAGGAATGATGCCATTTTCTACACTGACCACAATGGTGGCTGTTGGATGAAGGCAAACGAGGTATACGTGGACACCCAAAAGAACCCTCTGCTTACTAAGATACTAAAGCATAAGGGACATCCAGTTGCACATCTACCCAACCATGTTACTGCATCTCTTCGCTGGGCAGGTGTCAAGTACAAAGAGATAACACCAACAGTTGTTCGTTCATGTATCCGGAATGATCCTCTCAAGTACCTATCAGGAGCTGAGAAGATTCAACTTATAGACTATGTTACGAGTGACACACAGTCTGATCTGACCAATATATATCTACTGCCCTTACAGGATGGTACATTTACTTTGTTTTCTCAGAGATCACCCACAGTGTACATTGCCAGTAGCAAGTATCCAAGTGGTCTCATTCCAAATGCTGAGGCAAAGTTTGCTGCAAGTGACATACCGGTGGTCCTAAGATCCAGTCAAGTAATTTCCCACACTCAGCTTAAGAATCTTGAGGTTGATGATATATTTCCACTTCTTCAACAAACACTTCCAAGTGCTTGGATTAGAGGGGCAGCTGTACAAGTCCTGTGGACTTCAGGATACAACAAACATCCCTCCATTCAATGGTTGAATAAGATGTGGAACTGGCTGACAAAGAATCAAGTCCCTCTCGAGCAATTCCGAATTATTCCACTCATTCCCATGATGAACAACAGTTTCCTTGTAAAGTTGCAGGAAAATTGTGTCATATTTCGCAAGCAAATATTGAGGTATTCAAATTTGTGTTTGACTGAAGGTATTTGTTTATTTCTTGAAAATGTTGGGGCAGTTGTTGTACGTGATGATCTTCCTTCTTACGTAACAAGCCACAGAAGTTTGGACAGGTTCATCCAAGCTCCAAATCCCGAAGGAGTGCTGAACATCTTGATTGCACACAGACAAAAAGTCAACATCGAGAAATGTGTAACAAACATGCCAGCTAGTACTACAAATGAGCTGAGAGGTTTATTTGGCCAATTGCGGAAAGTTACTACTGAACAAAGAGACATCCTAAACCTGCTACCGCTGTTTTTATCAAATGTTCAAAGTTTTGTGTCAGCAAGGCAAGGTGTGAGTGCAGTTCCAAGCAGTTTCTTTGGGATCCCAGTCAAACGTCTAAAGAGATGTCGAATCATCATCACGGATAACTCTGATGACAATTTAGTAACTCTGTTGGGTATCCATAAGGAATCAGCTGTTGAGCTTCTGTCCAATAATATCCTTCCTGCTGTGGCTGAGAGATTCTACTCTGTCTTTGAATCCAAGACAATTATGTCTTGGGTGTTATCAAACCAAGAATATGATGGTTTAGTAAAGACCTTGAAGTTCATACCCATTGCAGATGACAAACTAGTAAGTCCCTCTGAGCTATTTGAACCAAGTGGTCAACTTGTTTTGCTGTTTGGATCCTCAAATGTGTTTCCAATCAAGCCATATTCCGAGGGGAAACTTCTCAGTCACTTGAAACGGGTTGGTCTGAAGAATGGTTCTGATGTCACCTCTAGTGACCTGCTAAATGTGGCAACCGAGGTGTCAAGAGGTCAAGACAATGGACAGGCAGACGTTGAAAGAGCCAAAGTGCTCCTTAACCACATCAACTGCTTCCCTCGTCTGTTATTTACGAATGTTTCAAGTAACAGAATAAATAAACCATTGTACAAGTTCCTTGAAGATTTTAATTGGGTACCATGTGAGGGTTCATCTCCATCTCAGTACCCTATCTCAGCTGGCTGGTATGGAAATAACAACACACTGTACTCACCAAGGCAAGTGGGGTTGATAGCATCAGCCATGTTACAAGGTTCTGTGGTACCTCTGATCAGTATGCCAGGCATTAGACAAGAGCTACTGAATGTCTTCAACTGGAGTGCACAGCTTGATCCTGGAAACTACCAAAAGGTTGAAAAGGTTATGCTTCAATTGAAGAATGTTGTGAGCAACTTTGTATATCCAGCCGGGATACCTGCTGTCTCCAATGCAGTACATGCGATATATGGATTCTTGAGCAGAGCCTCGGACCAGCACCTGAAACACTTGTTCCAAGCAATTATAACTTTACAACAATGGGTATGGCATGGCGCAGGGTTTACAACTCCAGACAAAATAGCGTTAACTGTTGGGACCCTTTGTATTGATCTGAAGCCATACCTCTTCACTGTACCAGAAAGTCTAAAACAACATAGTAACTTGCTTACTCGAATGGGAGTTCAGCAAACTTTTCAGGAAAGTGCACTCAATGTCGTCCTGTCGCATATTCAGGTGAAACATGCAGGTGAACATGTCTGTAGTAAAACAAGCATTAAGAGCGATGTAGAACTTGTGCACAGTATCTTGAGATACATAACGACCTTACCAGATTTTGATTCCCAGACTTCAGACCTGCTAGTTCCATGCAGGGCTTTAGGAACAAGTGATAGTTGTCTCCATATGATGGAAGCATCCAAGTGTCTGTATGTAGATGAGGAGAGACTAATGAAACAAATTTTACATGAAAATTTCACAGAAGATTTTGGCAAAAGTATTATCCACAAGTCGATATCCAATTATTTGGCTCAGGGTTTGGGTGTACATCCATTAAGTCACGTCTTAGCTCCATCTGAGACTATAGATTATGGATATGAATTGGCTGGTCCTCATGAGACGCCAATAAATGCTATTAAGCGTAACCTTGATATGTACAAGAAAGGTGTGGACATCTTCAAGGAGTTGATCCAGAATGCTGATGATGCAGGAGCCACTGAAGTCAAATTCCTCATTGATTGGCGCAGAAATGAAGAAACTGCTAGTGATCTTCTAAGTGGTGGAATGAAAGCATGTCATGGGCCATCAATCTGGGCTTATAATAATGCAAGATTCTCAAAGGAAGACATCACAAATATCTGCAGTATAGCAGCACAGAGCAAGAAACACAAGCTTGATAAAGTTGGACGGTTTGGACTCGGCTTCACTTCAGTTTATCATCTCACAGATGTCCCAAGTGTAGTCAGTGGACCCTACGTGTTGATTTGTGATCCTAGAACCACACATCTTGGATCTCGTATACAGCCCGGGCAGCCTGGTATTAAACTAGATTTGACTAATCCACGTCACCACCTTACACTGAAATCATATCCAAACCAGTTCCAGCCTTACAATGGTATCTTTGGCTGCAACCTTGCGACATCTACTGATGGATTTGACCACACCTTGATCAGACTACCCTTACGTACACGTGATGAAGCCAATCAACAGCTCAACCAACTAGCTGAAGGTGTCTTTGATTCGAAGGATGCAGTCAAACTACTCACAACATCTTTAGAGGTAGCTTTTCCTACTCTGTTACTCTTCACTCAAAATGTTGTCCATGTAAGTGTTTACGAGCTTGATTCTAAGAACACAAAGGAAATGAATAGACTGATGTCTGTTACACTGGAGAGGATTCTACAGATGCCTCGCTCAATATCAGGTCAAGGAGGAGACATGAAAACGGAACGCAATCTCCTCGCGGCAACATCGGCATGCAAGAATGACTCCAGTTTACCTATCCCAGAGACCACAATGATTGTGAAGGTAACACAAAAGACATACGCATCAAACAAAACCAAGAAGAAATGTAGTAAATTTATCATCAGTTCATGCATGGTACAGGGTGAAATCTTAGAATTAGCAGAAACTATTGATGGTTGCAGAGCAGGAGTTCTTCCTTGTGGTGGTGTTGCAGCAGAAATAGTAGCTGATAAAGGAGGACTAATACCCAAACCTGTTGATGGTAGAGCTTTCAGCTACCTGCCACTTGAAGTATCAACAGGTCTTCCCTTTCATGTCAATGGCAATTTTTTGCTGCAGCCCAATCGCCGCCAGCTCTGGAGTAAGCCGTCATCTGCAAAAGGCGAATTCGAAGCACGCTGGAACATTTGTCTGATTGAGTCAGTCTTATCCCGTGCACTTTTCAATCTTCTCCAAGACCTTCAAACTTTGCAGAGCCAGAATGTCGTTGACGCACGAGATTTTCAGAGTTTGTGGCCAAGATGTTCCCAATGCACAAGTGATTTCTGCTCATTTGTAGATACATTTTATCACACATTGGGCAGGGATAAAGATGCACCTGCAGTGATATTTAATGGGAGTCAGTGGGTAGCATTGCGAGACTGCTTTTTCACTACATGGAACCAATCTGATTCAGAAGATCTTAAATCCAGCGTTGTAACACTCTTAAGTAAGAAGCTATACCCACAAAGCTGGGTTGAGTTAGATCCAGATGTAGTTTCTAGTATTGATAACGTGGGTGCAAACATCCACTTTGACAGCAACACCTTCAATGCCAGTCGGTTTCTCCAAGAAGTCTTCTTTGACATGCTTAAAGAAGGAGCCATTGAATCTAGTCACAGAGACAACATTGTCCTGCATTTGTTAGATCTTCGTCTTGGTGAAAGAAAAGTGACTGACTATGATGACAATCTGAAGAATACCGATTGTATTCCTTATTCTCCAGACGGGGATGATCTTGCATCTCCTGATATGTTAGTTAATCCCATTACACTTATCGGATCTTTGTACAGTGAATATGACAATCGATTTCCTTGTGGAGAAGAATACCGCAAAGAGGTCCGCCTCCTTTCCTTGAAAGATCTAGGTATGGCTTGTGATGATCTACCTTGGGGCGATATATGTGAAAGAGCCAAATCAATCCGTATGAACGCAGGCTATGACCAGAAGGTTAAAAATCTTTTGAGGTTGATTAGTGACAAGTTGGGAAGGCAAGATCTCCCAACGGCTGTACAGAAAAGACGTATCCAGATTGCAGAGTTTCTTCCTGTGTTATCAAAGCCCAATGATTACCCTTCTGTATGGTGTAAAAGTGACTTGAAGTTAATGTCAGCAGCTTCTCTGTATGAATCCAGACACATGCCTCTAATTGGTTCTGTTAAGCCTTTACTAAACGAAGGTAGACTTGGATCTGAAGCCATGAATAAAAATGTGAAAGGCTTCTTAGGGTTTGGTGAAAAGGAAGTCATTGTCAGCGACGTCATTAGTCAGCTTGGCATTCTGATCAATACGACAAAGAAAGTCAGACAGCAGACATACGATATGGCTCACAGAATATATTCATTCCTCCAAGACGCACTCGGCAGAGATATTGTTACAGGACAGAACTTTGACAGGCTTTGTTCTCTCAGATTTGTTCTCTGTGAAGGTAAGTTTAGAACTTGTCATCAACTTGCATTGAATTACACTGGAAAAAGTGGACCGTACCTGTTTCAAGTTCCTACAGATTTACGTAATTTTGAGGCACTGTTTAAACGTTGTGGGGTGAGACGACATTTTAATATCAACGATTACCTTCTGACCCTACATTGTTTGAAGGAAGAATTCAAAGAGAGTCCCCTTTCAGAGGTAGCTGTCAAAACAGCACAGGCGATGACAGCAGAAATTGTTCAAATCATTCAAAAATGTTGTGAGGTTAGTCAAGTCAGCACCACAAACTACTTGAAGTTAGTAGATCAGAAGATGGTTGTATTAGATAATCACTGCATTTTGCGAAAACCAGCAGAACTAATCTACGATGATATGTGGTGGGTAAAACAAACTGCCGTTAGCAACTACACTCATACTTCTGTAACACATCACAGTGCAGAAATCATTGGGATCAAAACTACTAGGCAGATAAACCTGGAGAACTGCTCTTCTTCAAGTGGCTTTGAGTCTGAGTTTGGTCAAAAAGAAAAATTTACAGATCGCCTCAGTAACATCCTGAGATCCTATCCACATGTTTCTGATGTATTTAAAGAGCTGCTACAAAATGCTGATGATGCTGGAGCTACAGAAATACACTTTGTGTACGATCCTCGCAAGCACAAGTCTAAAAAAGTTGTATCCGCGGCCTGGGCTGATGTCCTAAACCTTCCCGCATTGTGTGTATACAATGATAAATCATTCACTGAAGCAGATATCAAGGGAATTCAGAAGGTAGGAGTTGGTGGTAAGAGAGAAGATATTACAACTACTGGACGATTTGGAATTGGATTCAATGCTGTCTACCATCTAACTGATTGCCCAAGTTTCCTGAGTAACAAGGACACTCTGTGTGTGTTTGATCCGCTCCTAAAGTACACTGAAAGAGCTGATGCAACCTGTCCTGGTAGAAGGTATATAACCAAAAAGGAATTTAGACAGAACTTCCCTGACATGTTGTGTGGATACCTGGAAGATGAATTCAAAGATCATGAAGGAACAATGTTTCGCTTTCCACTCAGAGCAAAGCCTTCTGAGATATCAGAAGAATGTTTTAGCCCCGCAAAGGTAGAACGTTTATTAGACGAGTTTCAGGTTGTCTCGGAAGAAGCTCTGCTCTTCCTTAATAACATCGAGGAGATCACAATCTCACGTATCAATTCTCATACCAACAAACTGGAAGAAAAGTATTCCACCAATGCTACACTTTCAAATGAAGACAGAAAATACCGCGCAAAGCTGTCAGATCACGTGAAGCTGTTCAAAAGCAATCCATATGACACCATTCCATCCATGTGTCAAGTCTACAGCCTTGTCATTCAAGACTCAATGGGAGGTAGAAAAAAATGGCGAGTGTCCCAATTGGTTGGCTTGGAAGGAGTCTCGGGTAATCAGGGGTTGGAAGATCGTCTTCCCAGGGGAGGAGTAGCAGCTCGCATAAGTGGTAAAAGAGTTGAGAGTGTCCAGCAACGACAGTACAGAGCATACTGTGTTCTTCCTTTACCAATCTACACTCATTTACCTGTGCATGTAAATGGCATGTTTGAGCTTGATTCTTCAAGGAGAAATCTTTCTAAAGGTGATGATTACGCAATGGAGGGAAATGGTGCAGAGGATGGTGATCAACTAATCCACAAATGGAATCGTAAGCTGATCACTGGTGTGATTGCCCCGGCCTATGCTAAACTATTAATGAAATCAGGCAGGAAGATTCCTCTCAAGGGTAACGGAAAATCAACAGTTAAAAGCCTCTTTTCGTTTTATGACGATCTTTTTCCAAAGAATTTGAAGAATTTGCACAAAGAATGGCGCTTAGTTGCCAAGGCCACACTTTGGTACATCAGTCAGAGAAATTTGGAAGTGCTACCTGTTGTATGTCAAAAGAGTAAAGGAACACAAGTAACGTGGCACCATGTCAACACCGCTACAAGTTTAGCATACTTTGACAACCTGGTCAAGGAAGACGTTACACAAGTTGGAGCTTCTGCTGAAGTAAAAACTAAAAAGAGAAACCAAAGGTTCACCATCCTGAGAACATTCTTACTAAAAGTAGGCTTCAACTTGTTAGAAAGTTCTGCGGAACTGTGCCAAGCATTCCAAGAATGTGATGTCCAAACAGAGTTTGTATCTCCTCAGGCAGTTGTGAAACACCTGTTATGTAACCCTTTAATTGATCCTTCTTCGTCAGTCCCTTTGACTGATACAGCTTTCCAAGACATGCAAACTTTCTCTACATTGTTTGAGTACTGCTCGGAGGGTATCACAAAGCCAATTGAGCTGATTGGTCTTCCGTTGCAGCTCAAGAATGATGACAAGGTCGGTGTGTTTTCATCAGTAGATGGACCGTACTTGAGCTCGCATTGTAATGTGCTTCCCAACATGAAACAGTTGTTTCTTCACAGGAACCTTGTCCATTTATGTTTCAATTGGCTTTATAAGAACAATTCAGAAGACGAGGCTTATACCAGTGGGATTTTCAAGAAGTTCACCATCTCTGAGCTTGGCGTGTACTTGGGAAACTACCTGCCTGAAGACTGGCGAGGATGTACTCATCACACAGATTGGACGCCCCAAGAAAATGGACATCCTCCTGCATGTTGGATTGGAAATCTGTGGGAGTTCATCTGCAGTGAAATGGAAGAAAATTCACAAACTTGTTTACAGCCCATCCAAGATTGGCCTTTATTCCCTACAACATCAAAGAAATTGGTATCACCTGCAATGTCTAAAACCGTACTGTTCCTTCATGGTTTCTGTGACACACCGTTCCGTGAGAAAGTCACCAAAGTACTGCAGAAGTTGGGTGTTCCGGAACTTGATGTAAAGCAAATGCCATTGATGGCCACTGTAACTGATATTTTGAGGAACTACTTAGCCCTGCCTGTCAAGCCAGATAGTGTTGTAGATGTAATCAAGTTTATGTTGGACACGGGCAGTGAGATTGAAAATCTCTCACTCTCCGAGGGCGAGACATTGCTCCAGTATCTTCAAGAGGGTTGTGACTCGTTTTCTGAGGAGAACGTTCAAACAATCAAGATGTTGAAAATCTTCAAATTCCTTAATGGCAATATGACCAGCCTTCAGTCTTACGAACACTGTCATACAATTGAAGGCTATAGTTTACTAGAGGTTGAGGCTGGGACATGGATGAAACACATGAACTGTGCTTTCTTGCATCCCAGACGACATTTGAATTTGATTTATTGTAAACTTGGTATCTTTCCCATCACACATGCTGAGGTTTACTTAAAGTTCATACTTCCAAGTTTCAACCTACTCACCCTGGACTCCAAAGTCTCACATCTAAAGAACATTGAAGACAAAGTATTGGGTGGTGCTTCTTCGGATGAGCAAAAAGCCACTATTAAGAGACTTTCTCAAATCGCGTTCATTCCTGATGGAGAAGGTACATTAAGAACTGTAGAGTACTTTTTTGACCCAGAAAATGCAGTCTTCAAAGCCATGATTGATCCAAACCAATTACTACCTGATTCGATGAGATTCGTGAAGTACTTCCTATCTGAGCTTGGGCTTCATACTGATGCCACTCGGGATTTGTTTGCAGAGTTTTGCAGGAAAATAGAATCAAAAGCGAAAGCAGTGAACAGCAGCACCAAACTTAAGGAGCTCTGTGATATATCCAAACTTCTTACAGGTGAACTGGAGTTGAATAAGAATCTACACCATGCATCCTTCCTACGTGGAATTGCAGAAATCAAGTTCATTCCTTCAGTTCCAATAAAGCAAAACCTGATCGACATTCATCCTGCTGTACCAGATGGCAGAGACCTGCGTCCATTCATTGCATATCGAGGATCAATGCCTGAAAGATACGTAGAACTTGTCTGGTCAGTTGCCAATCTTCTACCGAGTTGGTCGATACCGTCAAAATTGATACGAATTGACGGTAAAGTCTCTATGCATGATTGTCTTGGCATTCAAAGCAAAGTTGTTATCGATAAAGCCCTAAGTCACATCCAACAAGTTTGTTGTCGTATGGTTGAAAAGAATGCTGTTCACAAAGAAGACACACTGCCATCAAAAGTGAGAGATACATTTAAGAAGGTCATGTTAAACATTTTCAAGTACCTTCAAGACAATATAACAGAGCATGGAAAGGAACTGCAGCGACGTTTACAACACACTCCTCTCTGCTTGGTAGATAAAGGAAAAGTCCTCATCAGAGCTGATAAAATGGTCTTTAATATGATGGACCAGGAAGAAGAAAGTCTAAGGCCATACTTGTACAAAGCACCGAGAGACTTATCAGAATTTGATGCTCTCAATACATTACTCGGGGCAGAAACAAATTGTACTTTCGACCAATTGGCTGGAGTTTTGTCAGCCATCAAGACAGAATGGGAAGACGAATGCCTCGGTCCAAATGAGAGCAAGTCAGTGCTGAGTGCTGTGACAGCTCTTTTCAAAATACTTGGGGATACTGAAGGGAAATGCAAGATAACAGTCACTGAGCTATACCTTCCCAGTTCTAACAATCTTCTGAGGAAATCTTCACATCTGTATTACGCAGACCCTCATCTGATGGATAAATTGAATCTAGCGTCAACTGACAAGGAGTTTTTGATTCCTCTTAAGCAATGTGAATCCGATGAGGTTGGTCTTATCGAGCTCCTTCCTGAATCATTGCGTCCTAAGAATCTAGGGAATGAAGTGAATGAAAACGTACATACAGATAACGAAGATTGCCTTGCGGGACAAGATTGTCTATATCTAGAGCACATCAAAAGGATGGTGAATTCAGTGGAGATGACACGAGTGCTGCTTAGACTTCTACAGCATCAATTGGAAAAGGCACCAGACCAAGATACCACGAAAAGTGTAAAACGGCTTCAGGAGTTCAGTAATTTTTGCTGCAAAACTGAACTGAAACTTGGCTTGTTTGACTCAAAGGGGGCCTTAATTACAAGCAGACCTAGGACAGTACCAGCATATTTTTACAAAGACAATATGACAATATCTTGGAGCACGTGTGTCCTGATGCAAAGATTAGAAGTCTAACCTTCAGTTATATTGCCAAATGCTGTGGTGCCCTGATAAATGATTTACTTGACTCTGAACACCTCTTTTTTCTACAAAATGCCCTCGACTGTGAAAACCCCAATGGAATGAACGACGTTTTATGCAAGTTAGACATTCCAGAGTATGATACCGGTCCACGAGGTTCGCATAAAAACAGGCAATATCGCTTGGGGACAGTTATTCCAAGAGATATAACACATCTTCTCGATCAAGATCCTTACAACCGGCTCTATCAAGGAGAGTGGGTGGGTTATGAGCGTTCATTACAAGATGTAAGTCAAGCAGATGAGAGTACTGCTTCAGGATCAGCAGAACACTCATTAGACGAGGCTACTGAGATAGTTTTTGCCAAAGTTGTTGAACAGATTGGCGAGAGTGATGCGTCTAGCAGATTGTCCAAACAATACAAAATCGATATTGGGCTCAAAGAACACATCATTGTAAAGGTAACAGCACTGTATAAGTTCCTGCGACCTCAGCAAAAATCTGACTTGACAGTTGTTCCCTTCACTGGCGACCCAACAGCTGAAGTTCCCGTTATCCCATCTGATGAGTCACTGCCAGATATTTTCGAAAACTACCGTGAACAAATTAAGGAGGAGCTAAAGGAGGCATTCGATTTACCAGAAGAAGAGAGAAAAAGAGCTATTAAGCGTCTGTACCGTAAGTGGCATCCAGACAAGAACCCTGGGAAGGAAACAATTGCGAACGAAGCGTTTAAGTTCCTTAAAGCGGAAATTGATAGACACGAAAATGGATCCCATTACCAAGAGAAATATTCCCAATGGGAGAATGATGCCAGGAGAGACAGAGAAGACGCCAGAAACTATCAAAAGAAGTACCATGATTATTCTCAGCGTCATGGAAATAGAGCGAGAGAAAACGACTCAACTGGCTTCGTTCCACCTTCGTTCAGCAGAGATACCCATCGAAATAGTTACCGAAATAGAAAAAGAAAACACGACTCAGCTGACTTCAGTTCACCCTCGTTCAGCAAATATACCAAATATTCGCACAGCGCACGACTGTGGTTCCGACAGGCTGAGGAACATCTCCACGATGCCGAACAAACAAATTATGCCTTGCCAACCCATACGCAGTGGATTGCCTTCCAGATCCATCAAGCAGCAGAAATGGCTCTCAAAGCAGCTCAGTACAGTCTTAACGGTCATCCTGATATGAACAGTGATGACTTGACGTCTCTAGCATTGACAGTCTGTCAACACCAAGATGTTTCGTCAAGCGACGTGTTGACTCGAGTAAGTGACTTGATTCGCCTTGGCTGTGACTTCAGCAAACCACGCCAACCTGACAATCGTAACTCTAAGACAAGTGCACAGGCATATCAAGAATTCAAAGCCAGTATTGCTCTTCAATTATGTCGAGAATTGCTCGATCTTTTAATATTAGGGATATCATTCAGAAAGAGGTAATTGTAAAGTTTTGATACTTTGAAGTACCGTATTACTAATGCATTAACTATTTTTGTAAAGTATCTGCAGTAAAGTAATGAAACAAGAAAATGTTTATTGGCAATCTTCTTCCCATATCCTAACTGGAAAACCCAGCGTTCTTGCACAAGGTTCTTTATCATTTATCCCGCTTGAGGAATGACCATAAATTGTTGTCTTTCTTTTTTGATTAGCATACTTGCAATAAAAAGTAAAGTTTGCTTCCGCAACGTTTGGACCTTTTTTCTTTTCCATTTTAGCTTTGACTCCCAATTCCTATTTATAAAGTGATGGTCGTGGCTCCTCTATACAGTTTGATAGGCATATTTGATCAGTCGGCATTTATTCTTGTATAATGATGATTCTGAAGTTGGTAGCGTATCCAGCTCTTTGTTCTCAATGTATTTGAGACAGTTTGCTTGAGGTTTTGGGGCCTTGCAGTTCATTGAGAAATGTAATGTACAGTGATAGAGTTATTTTGTCAGCCATAAAAGTTTATTCTCAAGCTCCACTGATTTTTGACCTGAATTATAACTTTGTATGATCCTGTTACTACATACGATTAGTATGATTGTGTGCACTTTCATAAAGATCATGGTATATGTATGTTTTTGAACTAATTATAGGTTTTTAACCACATATTTGTGATCTGCTTCTTTTGGTATAGTGGATTTTACCATAGTTATATTTTTATGGACAAGGTGTTTCCATGATTATGTAGGTCTCTATCGATACCGACTTTTGCATGATTAGTTTATGATATTAAGGCAGATGCATTTATTCAGGTTTATATTCGGATTAATCAAAGATTGTCTCATGGAGTTATTGGTAGCATATTGTGTACTTATCTTTCAACATTTTTGTAGTATGGGAGTTATGATGTCCTTGTTGGTAGGAATTTAAGGTTTCTGGTGTAGTCCTAAGTGGAATACTGTTGTCACCAATGGTGTAGTTCGTTGTATTCTAACTGTTTGCACTCATTGTTTTATTGGGTTTTGGTATAACCGTTTGGAGTGTGATTTTGGTGTCTGACACTTTCACCACTGGATTTGCTAGCTGTAGGACCATTTAGGTTTTTATCAAATTCCATACTCATTTGCTGTTGCCCTAAGTACTGTAATAGTGACGTGTTTCCTTCATTCAATGTATATGCTATTTGTATGTAGAATAAGATATTGTTTCCAAGCCTTATAGGGTTTAAGGATGTTGAAGTTGGTTGTTATCCAACTCATTTTTTATCTCAAAGAATGGATGAGACTTTTAATTATTTCTTCGAGATGTAATAGTGATTGACAATACATTTATGCGAAGCATAAGGTGTTTATTGCCAACTATCTCCATTTCTGTCTCCACTTTAAGATAAAACTGTATTGCCTGCCTGATTGGATGAAATTGTTCATATTGGAGTAAAGATTGCCTTGATCCATTAAGTGTGATTATAGAATTAATTATTTGTTCTTGCAGCTTTTAGACTTATTGCACACCATATGTTATGTGTAAGAGTTTTGACATGATCTTATATCACAATTTCTCATAATGATAGTGTGTGGTCATGGTTGCTCATAAACAAAGTGATTCACACCATGTATAAGTAGATTGAACTCTGGTTGACCTCAATGTATTACATTGTAACAACGTTGGTGTTTGAAATTGGGTTCAATAATTTACTAGACAGGTTTTTTATTGCCATGTACTGTTACCCTTTACCTGTTTTGGAGCTGACTTAAAATACATTTTTCGATTAGGGTGTTTTATCCATGCATGTGTGTGTCAGTTTGTATTCAGTTGGTATTTTATGCAGTGTAATCTTCTAATGTGTAAAGGATTCTGTATTCCTCAAAAAAATATGTAGAAGGATAGATTTTGTCGTTTTATGAGATGATATTAAGGTGCATATTGTTTACCGGTGTAAATAATTGTTGTTTTCAATACATAATTTTAGCTCGCAAATATGTTTGTTTTGTTCTTGGCTTCCTAAATGGATTGTTGCCCTAGAACGTATAGGAATGTATAGCAATTCCATTTCCTGACAAATTCACTAACAGATTGATGAGAATTTAGCATTGAAAAGTTAATATGACGAACAAAATGTAATTGTCAACAAAGACGTGGTTCGATTTTTTACATTTTTTTATATGTTATTATTATACTAACATTTATTTCTTTAGCTTGAACAAAAAGATTTTTTCTTAAATTGTACAAAGCATTGTTCGTTTTTGGCTGGTGACTTTTTATAAAAAGTTTTTGACCCTAATCGATATGCTTAACACGGTTAGATTATTAATTTTTTGTTATTCCTGCGGGTACCAGCCATGTGGAAATACATTTACCTTTACAAAGATACTGCTGATCCAAGAAGAGCCGTTTGGGTTAGTTATCAACGTTTCGACTAGCTTGAAGTCGTCGTCTTCAGGAGATTGTAAACACAAGAAACATGCGTATAGAGAACCACTGGGGTAATATATTGTGCACTTTTAATGCAATGTTAAATGCAACCCCTCGTTCTTGCAGTGCAGAATTATAATGTACCAACAGGATGTTCACATCATTGGAAAGATTGGAAACAAATGTTCACAGATTTGCACACAATTTTGTGTAAATCGGAAGCTTTCTACCTCAACCATTTTTACCAAAGTTTTTGAGATATGAAAAACCACTTAGTTTTAAACTCGCAAGACCAAAACTCGTTGTTCTAAAGCAGTTAAAATATGAGGATTTTTACTTTTTTTCTCGTGACTATAATGAAAGGTATGGCCTTGATTTTCAGCGGTTTGTTATTTCATGAGTATGTTGTGTCACATAAGTATTAGGATACTGGTCTTCGACAATAATTGTAAAGACTTTAAGAAGTAACTTGATGATGATTGGAAATAAAAGGAGTGGTATAACTCCAATCCAAAATGGAAAACATTGTTAGTTTCTTTGACAATAATCGGAGCATAAGCCCATTACCCATCAATCATTTGTATGTTTTTGGGGATGATGACCTTTTGTTCAAGTTGATTGGAAATTAATATTGCGACACTTCTGGAAGTTGTAACCGTGGCTGAAGGACCCCCCCCCCCCCCCGCTACTGGGCTTTTAAACAATATTTTGTAATTTTTTTTCACTGTGGGTTTGATTCTTGAAACGAAGGCAATTGAGATTTTTTTCTTCAATATGTTTCAAATCGACACTTCTTTCAGTGAAGTCTCTAAGCCCATTGAAATTTATAGAAGCAATAACCAAATAAATAAGAAGGCCCAGGGTAGCAACATTATAAATAATTTTGTGTATACCTTTCGGTTAGTCTATACATTGTGGTTCATTTTTAGCTACGACTGCGCACGCATTCGACAATCCGAAAAGGGATTTGACCAGCCTCGCCACTATGGGCAGCGCGCCCAATATCGTCCCCAAGACTGATCGAACTCGCTGCGCCATTTTGTCCAGCATAGCCTTGCTCGCTCACCCTGGAATTGGTTAATTAAAATGTGCTCAAATCCAGCCTGTGGCTTAAATCCAAATTCGGCCTATGGCCGTTCCACTCTATGCGCCTGCTCAAGTATGGTAACCCGCAAAAGAGGCCTGAAATCAAAAAGCAACTGGTCCCCTCGCATTCTTCGTTGATCTTGTGATATGTCAAGCTCAATGCAGTTTAGGGTGACATTGCAGATTCATATCAAATGGAATCGCGTCAAATACTTGCATTTTGACACGCGCGATTGTTTTTAACAAGCCTGCACGCAAAGTAACCAATTTATGAGCCAATCAGGGTTGTTTTTCAGTACATCCCTACCAGGGGTTAGTGGCGTGATGTATCGATAAGGCGCGCTGCCCATGGTAGCGAGACTGCAGCACGCCGTATCGATACCTATCAGTACAACCCCTCGTAGAGACGTACTAAAAAAAAACATTTTTTAACCTGATTAGCTCCCATTTTTACTACTTAGCTTGCACGCTTGTTAAAAACCTTCGCGCGTGTCAAAATGCAAGTATTTGACGCGATTCCATTTCAAATGAATGATGTTTTCATACAGTAACATACAGTTAGACATATCACAAGATCAAAGAAGAATGAGAGGGGACGCCTCATTTGCGGGTTACCTTACTTGAACGGGCGCGTATAATGGATCGGCCAAGGGCCTAATTAAAATGTGCCAGATCTGGCACATTTTAATGAGCCAAATCCAATTTGTCATTCATTTTAATTATAATTTCTAATTCAGACGCAGGAGTGCACTACGAATACGCACCCTGGAGAAAATATTTGTTTCTGATTTCAATTTGGGAATGCATTTCTTTTAACATGCTTTTATTGCTTTGCATTGTACAAAAGTATTAAAAAAAACACTCTTTCGTACAAGTTTTCGTAGTGTAGTGTTTATCACGTGAGTTTTACACGCGCAAGGCACCGGTTTGAGCTTGGGCGAAAAGATGTTTTTTTTTTTTTTTTCGGACAGCGTATCAAACATTTTCTTGCATTTATCACAATTCCTAACCATTCCATTGCACATCAATATAAAGCATTCTGATAAGGATCACGTTTTCGTCGCGTAATGGTTATCATGTGCGTCTAACAAGTGCAAGGTCCCGATTCAAACCCAGGCAAAAACGTTTTGTTTCTGTTTTCAATTTTTGGAATGCATTTCTTTTAGCATTCCATTGTACAAAAGTCAAGAACACTCTTTTTAGATAAAATAAATAAGCAAGCATTTATATAGCGCCTTTTCTATAGGTTACAAAGCGCTTGGATATGCCCAACACAGATCAAAATTCAAAATCAAAGACAAAACAAGTGAGTCTTCAGCACTTTCTTGAATGAATCAAGTGAGCTTGCTTTTCTGCAGCTATCAGGAAGTGAGTTCCACAGAGCTGGGCCTGCATTTGAGAAGGCTCGGTCTCCTGCATTAGTGTTTGTCCGATGCTCAAGGAGAAGGTTGCGTGAGGAAGAACGTAGCATGCGTGATGGTTGATGTTGCTGAAGCCTTTCACAGATGTTTACTGGGTATTTCAGAATGTGTGCATTGAAGATATGTAGACAGATTTTGAAGTCAACACGCTTAGTAACAGGTAACCAGTGGAGTTTCTTCAAGAGAGGGGTAGCACTATCACAACGACGCTTCATGAAAACAATACGAGCAGCCTTATTCTGTAATTTCTGTAGGCGGGTCAGAGAACGTTTGGATATGCCATAAAGAAGGGAATTACAGTAATTCAAGTAGATTCAAGTTTTCGTAGTGTAGTGGTTATCACGTGCGCTTTACACTCAAAAGGTCCCCGGTTCAAGCCCGGGCAGAAACATTTTGTTTTCATTTTTAGCTTTCGGACACTGTATTAATTTTTTCTTGCATTTTACACATATGTAAACCTCTCCATTACTCACCAATAGAAAACATTCGAATAAGGATAAGTTTTCGTAGTGAAGTGGTTATCACAAGCATCTAACACGCCCAAGGTACCCAGTTCGAACCCAGGCGAAAACATTTTGTTTTTGTTTTTAATTAGGAATTTGATTCCTTAGCTTTTTGAACTTGGTACCTTTTTTTAAATACAGAGCCCGTGAAGTTCCCTTATCAAAGGAGAGACATGTTCATATTTGTTTACCTTGAAAATCAGCTTTGACTTTTAGTGAACCATTCAGTTGTACAAAAGTCAAAAATGGAAGATTGTAAATTTTGTAGTGTAGTTGGCCGCGGTTTCAGCCCGACAAAATTACGGTTACCAAAATAAGAGTTACCACCCAAAATACCATGTCATATGTACCATTTGTGACTTGTGTTCTGCTCTTATCTGCTAGGCAGAAAAATTGTTAAAACAATGTTGTCTTTTTATTATTAATGCTATTGTTATTGAGCAAAAATTCCGTGTAACATAAATAATTTTGACTGGTATCTTGGTGTCTTTGCTAGCAGAAAATTGTTTAGCAATACTTTCTACACAAGCAACTCTGTGAAAGTGGGCCTTCAAGTCCAACTTTGACAAAATGTTCAATATTATGTAATTTGTTTGTTATGTTTTTTTGTTTTGTTTTTAAAACCTTTTCAACGATTCGACCTAACTAAATCTTTACAAACAAGCCGAGGTGACAGTTGTGACAGTTGAACTACAAGTATTTACTCTCACCAGCTTACTACATTTAGTAATTATTGTTTAAATTAATTTGTATTATTTTTAATAAACTTATTTTCCTCAATGTACGAGAAATAATAAAAGGAATTTGTTGTTGCAAATTGTTTATCAATCAATATTACATATGGTACAAATACAAACAATTAATTATTTTATGGCCTCACAAATAGTGAAAAATTTGTATCTGATCCGAACTCAAACATTTGCGAATAATTTTTACTTTTTTTAAAACCACAACCACATAAAAGCAAAACAAAAAACAGGGGGCAACTACCCAAAACCCGTCCATAGAAGAAAAGTATTTCCAAAGAGCACTTTGGTTCTTGGGAGATATTTCACCATGTAGACCTACTCCCCGTCACTTTTACTCGCGCTGGAATAAATTGTTCAGTCCGTGCATTCTTTGGACCGAGTTTTACTGTGGAATGTCACCTCATTTATGATGTTCATTGTTATGCAAATAATGAATTGCGTAAATCCATGTCAATGTACTCATTATGGCGTAGAACGAATACCATTCAGATTGGACACTTGCAGACTCTGACATGGTTTTGATGTCGTATTCCAACGAGCTGTTTTTTTTTTTAATCTACAAGTTCTCATCAAAGCCAATCATGTGCACTAAAAATATTTCGGCAATAACTGTTGCATTTTTAGAACCAATTCTGATATTCTTTTGGTCAAGATTGGAAGCTCTGTAGTTCCGGCATACAGGTTTGAACTTCGGTGTTGAGGTTGTAAGTAGCTGGAGAGAGCTTAGCGACATATTGTTGAGGTGAGCCTTGGGTACATTACCTGTAATTATATAATCACAATCACTGACTGAAAATACTCACTACGTTTTACCCTTTTGGGGCTAGAATTGTATAGTCTGGCAGATAAGTGCAATACTTTGGCAGTGAGCTCTGTCGTAAAAACATGAAACTTTGCATCCATGTATGAATATTGATCAAAACATGAACAGTTAGATATAGTGCAAATTATGAAGTGTCCTTTATTGGCCTAGGGGATCATTTTTCTTTGAAAAATTCGCTTCAATACAACTCAGTTTCCCTTTTTATTTTGTAAACACACATTTTTAACCCTCATAAAGTGCTTTCTAAATCCCTTCCATATTTCCAAAATATTTTCAAAAGTCTCCCTTAAAATGTTTCTCTTTGTGCAAGCGCCTTCAATATCTTAATGGTCAATACGTGCTCTATATAAGACTCCAGTATTTCATAGATATAAACTATGATACTATACAGTAAATTTTGAAATTAGAGCTCCAATTTGGTGTCTATAAAATTGGTTTAAAGAATTTAACAGTTCAAAAAAGGATTCGGAAAGTTAAAAAACAGACTTCAATTAGTTTGTCTTGTTTTCCAAGAGGCGGCCTTTTTGTTATGAATGGCTTCCGTTTTGCAAAACGATACACACAGTAACTTGGAAACTAAGAGGTCTGTTTTCATTTTGATGGTCAAAATAATGTAGATCTGATGGTTATAAACAGTTCAATGCAACAATTTTTAAGTTAGTCAGACTTCTGTGTGTGCAATGTAAAAACTGCTGGCCATGTATTCCAAATGGCTGCCGTATAAATGCCCTATGAATATTTTTGAGGATTCATCTTCAAAATAGCTCTTGTCGAATGTGTCAAATTTGTAGGTCCCCTGTTCAAAATGGCAGTCACATTTTGATTAAGTTATTAAAATTGCTGTCATCAAACTATTCCCAAATTCTGATCAATGAATCTTCCAGTTGCACATCCATGGCTTGAACATCCACTTCCCATTGCCCATTGGCTTTCTCAACCTGTCAAATGCTCCTCTTATATCCCGTGTCCACCATTCACTCATAAGTCTCACCTGGGGCCGATTTTACAAAGGGCATAACAATGACCTTAAAATTGCTAAGCAACGTGTGATGTAACAAATCATCATGGATCTTGGTGCTTTGTGTAATCGAGCCCTGGCTCCCTCATTCTGAACAATGAACCTTCTGTATCTCTGGTTCTTTTTTTTGCTCCCAATGTCATACATTTAAAACAAAAAAGGTATTTGAAAAAAGGCTACAACAACTCTGAAAGTTAGACATATTGGCAAACGTACCTTTTGGACTCTTAGACCTGCAAACCTACAAATAGACACAGAAACAAAGATTCTATACTTCTCACCCCTAATTTATGGTGAAATATTGTGGTGCAAAATGGCAGCCATTTTGGAATATCTGGCCACCATTTAAAAAATGGCACACCCAAACGTCTGGTTCTTTCAAAACTTGTTGTATTAAGCTGTTAGAAACTCTGCAAATATCCATTTAGCCATCAAAGGGAAATTTATAAACACTTTGTTCCCAGTATACAGTGTATAATATCATTGTGCAAAATGGCTACCACATTGAAAATATTCGGCCACCGTGAAAATTTTGAAAGCTAAAAGTCTGAATCACTCAAAAACGTTTCATTGAGCCAGTTTAGCTCTATTTATTACATAATCACAAAAATCTTGCCACCCAGAAATTAAATCAAGTTGAATCAGTCAATTAAAATAGCATGCAATAAAACCCCAAGAAAATCGGGTAATTGCAAAAAGCTAAAATGGAATAAGCTTTCAAAGTTGAAAAAGATACTGGTCTTATTCACTTTGTATAAGGCATTGTTCTTAGAATAATTAGTCGTCGAAAACACAATTCTGTCAGGCACTTTCTCCATAGTGATGAATCTCTTCAGATTTCCCTTATACCCCACCAGAATATCCATAATGGCAGCCCATATCAAACACTCCAAATGGTTTTGAAAATTATTCTTATAAACATTAATTTCAGTATATTAATATACACCATCAACACCCGGATTGGACCCCTTTTAATGATTTGTTTTTTTTCATATTTTGTTTACCATTCATTTCACTTTGTATAAGTTGTATCTTCATTCGATCATAATTTTTGTTTTGCAAGAGCATGTGTCATTTAAACTCTAGACCTCTTACCTTTCAAGTTACTGGGTAGTACAATAACAGCCACTATTTAAAAGAAAATAATTATGGCCGACATGTTGAAAATGGGAGACCTTAAAGTTAGACAGTTCCAAAATTTGTTTGAACTGTAAGACTCGTCAAACATATTTCACTACTGTTTTGAAGATGGGAGAACTAAAAATGTAATACTTTCGAAAATGTTTTTTTTTTAAATGGCTTTTAGACCCAGCAAACTTGAGACACAAAACAGACGCCTTACCCCTCACATTAATACAAAAAAATGGTGGCCATTTTGACAATTACTGACCATTTCAGAGATGGCAGTATCTAGTAAGGTTCGAATAATGTCTGGTACAAAGACTTGCTTAGTCACAAGGTACGGCTTAAATTTGAATTCCTCAAGCTACAGAGACAACTACTATGTCAAGTTGTTCGGGGCAAGCTTTTGTATGGCAACCTCCAGATGAGCAACAATGGTACCATTGTGCCATACACACTCTTCATTCATTCAAAAATGTGTGGGCGTTCGCTGTCTCTTACGTAACTACGCAGAAGCTTGCCCAGAACCATGAGACAAATCAGCTGTCTCTATAGTCTGAAGAATTAAATTTAAGTGGTAAGTTGTGACTATGCAAGTCATTGTAAATCTTACTGGCAAATGCCTTATTGTTTATGTCTTAGTATGAACAACACGCACGTGCCAATCTGCATGCTCTTAAAACAGAGAGCACGGAGTTTCCACCTTTCTGGTATTCAAGTACCATTGATGAGTTTATGGGTGATTTTTTTTTTTTTTAAATCAGAGATTGGAATGACCGAAGCAGCTGTCAGCCGTGGACCAAGATTGGGAACGACTTGAGGCAGACATAGCAGCAAGCAGCGAGCTCCCGTCCGGTCGAGCTTCAAGAGGCATTTGATATGATTGTTTCTGAAAAGCAAGAAAAAGGGAAAACATCGTTGTCCCTTACGGCTCCCCAAGAGACTTTGACTTCGGGGGAAAATTTAAAGGTCTATGGATATGGGGTAAGGGACGTACATTGGAGTCGTCGCCGGAATTAAAGGGGTAAGGAAAATTTAGCCGCATCCCCCCTCCCCTTTTTAACCCTTGCTTGTGCGTTTTATTGCATTGATAAAATGGGCCCCTTTGGTTTCCTTTCATTATTTCTAAATTATTGGGGACACCACGTACTTTTAAAAACATTTGTTCGTGAAATTTGTTTACTGCTGTAAAATGGATAACAATTGGCCTTTTACATTTATGAATACAATTTTACCCTTCAATTCTCAATTGACTTTGATTTTTCCCGAAAAAAAACTGGCGGTTAAAAATGTTAATTTCCCAAAATACGTGAAATCTTGACATTTCAATTTTTTTTTTTTTTTTTTTTATAATTGAAAAAATACAAAGAAAATATTAAACTTAGATTATTGGTATAGCGCAATAGTGGAGGGCGGATTAAAAGCAAGTTGACCTTTCAAAAGGTAAGAAAAAGAGGTGAAGTCCCGCGAATGGTAAGGGGAAAATCTAACCCTTTTTTCTTACAGAGTCCCTCCCTTTTGTACCACTCCCCCTTTTCCCCAAAAAAGTGCAAATTTATCTTGTTGGGTGTTGTCCTTTTCTTGTTAAAATTTTGGGGGTGACTTCACACTGTTTCGGGATTTTTTGATTTGCATATTGGTCGAAGCCGATGATGCTTTTAAAATTTTTGGAAACCATTTTACTTGGGAA
>CM063246.1:450923-528407 GCA_032158295.1 Pycnopodia helianthoides | reverse complement strand
ATCGTTGGAGGGTACGGGGGGGGGGGTGACCACAACCGGACCTGTTTGGATGAGCATTGATAGGGATACAGGGAATGGTGACAAAAACCGGACATGTTTGGGTGAGCAGTGTTGGAGGATACAGGGAATGGTGACCACAACCAAACCTGCTTTAATGAGTATCGTTGGAGGGTCCAGGGGGTGGTAACAACAACTGGACCTGTTTGGGTGAGCATTGTTGGAGGATACAGGGAAACTACAACCGGACCTGTTTGGGTGAGCATTGTTGGAGGATACAAAGAGTGGTGACAACAACCGGACCTGTTTGGATGAGCATTGTTGGAGGATACAGAGAGTGGTGACAACAACTGGACCTGTTTGGATGAGCATTGTTGGAAGATACAGGTAGTGGTGACAACAACCGGACCTGTTTGGATGAGCATTGTTGGAGGATACAGGGAGTGGTGACTACAACCGGACCAGTTTGGATGAGCATTGTTGGAGGATACAGGTAGTGGTGACTACAACCGGACCTGTTTGGATGAGCATTGTTGGAGGATACAGGGAGTGGTGACTTCAACCGGACCTGTTTGGATGAGCATTGTTGGAAGATACAGGGAGTGGTGACAACAACCGGACCTGTTTGGATGAGCATTGTTGGAGGATACAGGGAGTGGTGACTATAACCGGACCTGTTTGGATGAGCATTGTTGGAGGATACAGGGAGTGGTGACTATAACCGGACCTGTTTGGATGAGCATTGTTGGAGGATACATGGAGTGGTGAGTACAACCGATCCTGTTTGGATGAGCATCGTTGGAGGATACAGGGAGTGGTGACTACAACCGGACCTGTTTGGATGAGCATTTTTGGAGGATACAACAGGGCCTATAAGGAAAAGGTTTATCCCACAAATTTGGCAAAGGAGATAATGCTTCAGAATGAAAGTACCTCTCTGAATTTGTCAAACTGTCGATTTTAAAGAGTACATTCATTCCCATCCGTTAGTTTGCAACAAACACACCGTACAACTAATTTGAAGAAAATTCATTAAAATAGGAGGTCTAAACTATTTTTCTTAAAAACCGAAATTTGTAAAAAAAAAAATATATATATCAAAAATAATCTTTGAACATGTTTATTTTCTACAGCAGATTGAGACGATGACCTTGGAGATGATATACATCGTATCTCGAGGCTAATGATAGCTTTTTGTAAAGTGTGCCACCATCTGAAGAAGGATTGTGTCAAGTTTATCAAGACGTCTTACCATTTGAGGTTTAACCATTTAACTGACTTTCAAGTGACAAAGCGGTGTTGAGGTTAACAAACGCAAAATGGACTGTGTACCAAAAGACTGCGTCAAGTTTAGCAAGATGTCTCTCCTCTAGAAGTTTAACCATTTAACCGACTTTCAAGTAAATTAGGGAGGCTAACCAAAGCTTGTTGGACTGTGTACCAACAGCCAAAGGACTGTATCAAGTCAAGCAAGATGTCTCTCATCCAGAAGTTTAACCATTAAGTTGACGTTTGAGTGATGTATGGAGGTTAAGGCTAACCAACGCTTTTAGGACTGTGTACCTACAGCTGAAAGACTGCATCAAGTTTAGCAAGATTACTCTTTACTAGAAGATTCAACTGACTTTTAAGTGTTTAAGTGACATGTGGATGTTGAGATATATTTAACACTTTTTGGGACTGTGTACAAACAGCTGAACGACTGCATTAAGTAGGATGAATTACACTAGGTTCAACTGTTGAGGTGTGGCATAGAGAGGCTAACCCATGCTTTGATGACTGTGTACCAACCAGTGTTGTATGACTCGAGTCCGTCTCGAGACACAATTTTTTGGTGACTCGGACTTGACTCGAGTCACGTCTGCAAAAGACTCGGACTCGACTATCGTGACTCGGACTTGTCCCCGAGGACTCGTGACTTGCGAGTCACGTATTTTCACAAACAATACATTTTTGTTAAATATGAGAAACAATTCCGATGATCTGAGTGCACATGGAGGAATATTAACGTCTATCACAATAAATAAGTACACTGTTGTATGGTGTTGCAAGTAATAGTGTTCGTGATTATTGTGTAAAGGGCCATGCACGTACAGCGCGTGTATGTTCGATTCGTATGTTCAATATAACACTGAGATGCACGACACCAATTTCAATGCTGGTATTCTGTCAACGTTAACACCATAGCCACTGCTTGTGCTTGATGCATATTACAAGGGAAATGGCATGTCTGGTACCTGTAAAACACAGTCTGCATATTGCACTGTGATGGATGTGTGTTGTTTGCACCAGTTTCCACACGTAGTCGACACAAACGCACGCACACCCACACACACGACGTCAAGTTTGGTCATGAACATTTTTTTTATCAGGTAGGTAGCCAACAAGTTCTGCTGTTCCGCCCCGTATTGTTTCCTTTGGTTACACCAACTTTAGCAAAAATGTTGAAACCTCAAAATCGAGTGCGGTGTGCAAATTTTGCAAGCGCAAAATTAAAGAAAGGACTGGCACAGCTTCAAATTTTAAGAGTTTAAGGATTGAAATTATTTTTTTTCTCTTCAAAATAACCAATACTTATTTATTTATTTCAGAAAGGCAGGTAGCCAACAAGTTTTATGGTTTAGAGAAAGTTTGGCTACCAACCTTTCCGAAATAAATAAATCAGTATATAATTGGTTATTTTGAAGAGAAAAAAATCATTTTAAACCCTTAAAAGATATTCTGGATAAGGGGCAAGGAGTAAAACCTAAAATAAAATTGTAACTGCAGGTACAGAACTTTGTTTAAATTAAATGTGTAAACCATTTCCAACTCTTATTTTACGACATTTGGTTTGCAATCATGTTTATACAAGTGACTCGTGACTCGGACTTGGACTCGGACCAAATGACTCGGGACTCGGACTTGGACTTGGACCAAGTGACTCGTGACTCAGACTCGGACTCGACACAGGTGACTCAAGTTGCGTCAAGTTTAGCCAGATGAATTCCCACTAAATTTCAACTGTTGAGGTGTTGTGTAGAGATGCTTTAGACTGTGTACCAACAGCTGAAGGACTACATCAAGTTTAGCAGGATAAATTCCCACTTCAGTTCAACTGTTGAGGTGTGGCGTAGAGATGTTGAGGCTAACCAATGCTTTGGATTGTGTACCAACAGCTGAAGGACTGCATCAAGTTTAGCAGGATGAATTCCCACTATAGTTTAACTGTTGAGGTGTTATGTAAAGAGGTTGAGGCAAAGCCATGCTTTGATATGTGTACCAACAGCTGAAGGACTACATCAAGTTTAGCAGGATGAATTCCCACTATGTTGAGGTGTGGCGTAGAGATGATGAGGCTAACCCATGCTTTAGTCTGTCACCAAAACGAAGAATGTGTAAAGTATAGCCAGATGATTCCCCAATGTTCAACTGAAACAAGCTGGACCATGACGGTTGCAAAACTGAATGGAGACACTCGAGCAGAGGCCCATCTTAGCGGCTGTGGCTATGGCTACGGCTCTTGCTATGAACCTCATATTATGGTCTATCGCATACTCAAGTGACGACCAAGCCGCACTCGCAGCCACTTATTCGGATACGGTCTTAGTGTATTGTTTACTTAATAGGCTTTTCTTGAATCCATCCAACTCCAATATCATCTCCAATGTACAAGGTAGTGCGGTATTCGCATTAATTGATCTGCTAAACTGGCGCGCATGGCCTCATGCCAAGCATTGTTGGTTTTTAATAGAAAATCTAATTATTTCAATTCAAATTGGCCTACATTACCCTTTGGATTTTGATGGATTCAGGGTAGTTAGGAATTCAACTATTAAAATGGTGCAGCCGAACAAACAAACAAACAAAGATCAATCAGGTTACCAACATGGTCAGTGATGTAATGTAAGCAAAATTTATGCCGTGTTTTTGCCTGCCAAAACTTTTTGACATCAAAATGTGTGGAAATGTCAACAATAATTAAAAGTTGATTTTAGGGCGAAGATTTTTGAAATCATGGCATGACAAGCTGAGGATTAGTTATCCTATTATGGAACAAACTTGTTAAAATATTCTATTTTATGAAGAAAGAAGACCAGACAAAAAAAATTGGCAAAGTTATATTCTTGTTGTTAACAACGATCTAAATATTTCGAGGTAATAACTTTCATATTGTAATCTTGGTTAATGCTTGAAGTACTTTACGTAAAAATAAAATTATTGCAATTATGAGTTCATCATGTGAGACAAATAAAGACAACAATTCAGACGAATAACTGTGAAGTTGTGTATTGTAATATCATTTTCTATTCTACTCGTCGCCTATAACGATGGTTAATGACAGAGGAGTGTGACGCCCGCTATCGTCTCAAAATATGGCAGATGGACATGAACTCACCCATGGCACTATGCATCACGAAATTCCTTATTTTGTATTCACATTTTAACACGTATCAGTGTATGGAGCTCTTGTTCAAATGCAGAAAGGGTTTATTTATTTTTCGAGTATAACCCATCTGAACAGCGCCATCTAAAAATTCACACTGCATTGCATCTTTGGAAACCGAGTACGGTTTGAAAATAAATCAATCTGTCGAGATTTGACGCCGTGCTGTAATTTACATGTAGCTATAATGCCTGGTTTTATAGTTGCGCACTTCAAAATCAGCGCGCTATAATGGTTGTCGGTGTTGCTTGGACACGGTTATCACCCAGACTCCTTTGCGCTCCGATCATGCGCATTGGGACATGCATATATAAGTCAGAGACATCCTGATCCATTCTACTTCTAGTTTGGACACAACGGCCGGCATCATGATCAGCAGGAGATTGCAAACCACCGTAATAAACCGACTGACTGTGCTGACTGCTCTTTCTATTTTTGTGGGTAAGTCATTTTCCAGATTAAATAGTATTTTTCTAATAAAGCGAAAGAGGAGACTTGAAGATGGTGGATCCGATTTTTTGCAAATTTTACCTTAGGTTTAAATTTTAAATAGCAATTTGTTATAAGGTGGAAAGAAGACTTTAAAAGGGAATGTCCGGGTTTGGTTTCACTTTCAAATTTAGATTTAAATTTTAATAGTTCTTTTAAAGGTTCAAGAAAGTTATATCTTTCGTTTAAAGTATTGCATGAACAATTCTGCAATACTCATTTTAAAAAGTAAAATAAAACTTTTTTAGAGTTTTTTTGTTGTATAGGCGAAAGCCGTTTTTTTTTTTTTTTTTTTTTTTTGTACAGCATCTTCTGTCGAAATTAGTTCAGAGAAGAACAATAATTTAAACAAATAATCTTTTGCCAAAAATAATGAGACATATGGAATTTCAATTAATCGTCTTGGCATTTCGAGGAAAGAATACGGAATATCTTTTTTCTTTTTACAATTTGATTTTGGACGGATTGTGATTGTTGTGCTATTTGTTGGTTAATTGATCACGTCCACTAGAAGCCGAAGATGGCCAGGCTTTTTTATACTTGATTGCTAATTATAAACGAGCATTGCATCTTACTTCGATCGGTTAATCTTTTTTTAATCCCGCAGAAGTAATTATGTTAATTTGTTATGCTGTATGGTCTGCACAAAGTAATAAGGCAAAATATTACATGATATTTGTATTTTTTTTGCTGTGGACTAGCTTCGTTATTTCAAGGTTACATTAGAGTAAGAGAAACTGGAGCGATCTCAAGTGCTTCAAGTGATTTTATTTAATAGTGACCTCATCTACGTCGAAGAACGTGACGATGAGTGCTACTAATTGCTTCACTTGTTCCAGAGCCTTGGTGTCCAAGATGCTTTGTTATAAATACAATGACCTTCCATGCTTAAAATCATCTCTAACGTACAGCTTGGACCAAATTCACACCGACGCCATAACCAGAATAAATATTGGTTGGGTCATTATCATTTCATTGGCGGATACCGTGTCACGGTGAAGTAAAGTATTCCTACTATTTACCAATAATGTCATCTGCGTAATCACCATCCGACCCAACCGGGCAGACTTCTGCGCCGCGCACATCGGGTTATGAAGGCGTTAACAAATGTAAAAGACCCTTTTCATTAAATTTAAAAATTGCGCAGTGCACGTACGCACTAACACGACCGGTTGGCAAAGTGAGGGAACTTGTTTATAGATAGTTCCCAGTAGACGCCATCTTTACGGGCAAATTGCATTTTGGCTTGCAGGTGCGTCAAACGCTCAACTTATTAACGCAGCCGCGTTGTTCACTGACCAATCCTGCAATGAGTTTCGTGAAATGCGCGTGTGTTGCACGCCGTTCTCACACGAAACGCACGACTGTTTGTTCTAAACTGCCCGTAAAGATGGCCGATTTACGTCATACTGCAACCTATCTATACTTATATTAAGGACGTGTCTGAATTGGTGGCTACTGCTACGGCTACGGCTAGATTTCCACGTCATCATGCGTTGAAGTATAGAACATCAAACTAGTAACACCCTTAGCAGCAGCCGTAGCCGTAGCTGTAACCGCCATTTCGGATATAGCCTTACTTGACTGACGGGTGCACCCACCAAATAATCTGCCATAGCACACAGTGCAAAATGCTAAATATTCAAAAATACACGAAAAATACTTAAAAGTCTCACAGCTTTTAACTTGAAAGGGAAAATTATTAATTGACTCTTGAACTTTTATTCTCTGCTCATTTTTATATGGGGAGTCCCTTGGCCCGTCGAGTTATTCTCCCTCCAAGTAAAAACACCCCTTCACAGGTGTAATTTTCAAAACGTCCGAGCATCAATCTTACAAAATGTCCCTACACCTCTCAGCAAATAGGACCATTTATTTCAGGGTCTATGTCAACCAAAATACCTCAAGTTGGAAGTCAACAACCCCCAGGTCACAATTGGGCAACATTTTTACACTGAAACACTTTCTCGGGGCTCTCAAATATGTCTAATATAGAATATTAATGAGCTCGACGCTCTGTTTTCTCCTATTTGGTGGGGTGCACCCTGACGGGCCAGTGTCTAATTTGGGGAATCGATTTCTCTGTGTAGTGCGCATTTTAGGCAGGGCGCGCATGTCTACACAGTCGCCATTTAGCGGGGGCTAAAGACATAACTTGGGGGCCATTTAATGTATCGAACCATTCATTTGTGTATTTTGTCAATCTCAATGGGGGCAAGGGGCAAGGTTTTTTATAGCAGTAACTGCAGCAGTAAAAGCAGCACTAATTAAAGGGGAAGAGGCAGCAGCAATAATAGCAGCAACTGCAGAGGCAGCAACAACTCCAGTAGAAGCAGCAGCCACTCCAGTAGAAGCAGCAGCCACTCCAGTAGAAGCAGCAGCCACTCCAGTAGAAGCAGCAGCCACTCCAGTAGAAGCAGCAGCGTCAACCGCACAGCGTCAACCGCACAGCGTAAACAGCAATATCACCAACATAAATGCGAACAATTGCTCATAGTGTTATGAAGTCTTTGGTTTTCAACTTGAAATAAACTTTGTTTTTATTACAAGTCTCTTTGAATGCTGTCGAGAGTAAAACGATGGCTTACTACGGCCCAATATCGAAGCCAGAGCCAGGCACACCTCCCTCTCCGTACTACTACGTCATTACAGTAATGGAGAGACTACGCCAGAGGTGCCGAAATGAAGGTAGGGTTCATAAAAATCAATACAGGAAATTAACAATAGCTTGCCTCCCCCTGACATTTCCTATCGGTTTATTATCAGAACAAACTTAGTGCACTCTCAAATCTAAAAGATAATATGAATCAATAAACAAACACTATTACATTCAGCTACCGAACAACTGTAAGTGCACTTTAGTGAAAAAATAGTACTAAATTTGCTTGTTTTCAGTATGTTCTTGTTATTTGCCTCATAGTTCAAACAACTTTCTAATGGCATAATATATTCCTTATTATTTCGTAAACCAGGTGAGATTTCAACCAGTGACAAGATGGGAAAAGAATCCACTAACCCTACACCAGTTGATAAACCTACTGAAAAAAGTGGTAAGTAAAATGTAACTAATGCAAATTCTGGCAATGTGGTGACATCAATGATTCAAATTTTCCTCTAAAATGTTCTGCTAGATAAATATCTGAATTTGGGCAGGGTGGTGTTTTCTTTTTTACAATGTTTATTATGAGAATCACCCTACATAATAATACTGTAATAGCCCTTTATTTAGAAGGATGAAGTGTATGTTTTTAACCGTATCCGAATTCTGTGCAACCATGCTGCCACGTACATTACCATAAAATTACTTGAACACTTTACACCTTAATCGTTTTCACGCTTATTTTCATGCAATCTGAAGGTAAACAAAATCTGTAAAAGAAGAAAAAAAAATTTTTTTTTTTTTAAGAATCTGAAAGTTTCTCTTTATTTCTTCAGGCTGTTCCATTGATTCAGAGGAGCCTCTAGGGATGGCGAGTGGTGCAATTCTTGATGCTGACATCACAGCTTCGTCATCAGTGAGAGACTATCCACCCGTCAATGCTCGTCTGAGTACAGGAGGTATGGTAGTCTTGCTTCAAGGATCTCAACTTGACTCCAATGGGCACTAACAAAATATAAATCGAAATATACCGTTGTTTCGGTCAATAATAATTTAGAGATATGGTTTTCCTTGGTGAAAACTAAACCGACTAATATATTAAGACAATGGGTTTAGTGATATCATTTTAGCCTCGGGATCATTCATATCCAAGAGAAGACAAGATTCATGAAATGACTACTTAATCCTTACCTTGGTGAAGCCACCCCTAGTCAAACCAGTGCAATCAAAACGAGGCTAGAGGGTCAAAATGTCCGAACACTGTTCATTTCAATGTTGGTAATGTGCAAAGGAACATACAAAGATTGTCACAGCATGAGAACAGGAATATCCCACAATATAAATAATAGATCCCGTGCAGATGACGTTAGAATTTCAAACAGCGCCCTCACTGGGGTCAATGAAGACCTATCATTGGCTGAGAGTTTTGCGCGGCGGGTGCTCGTCTCCATCTTTTGACCTCAGCGATGGCGCCCAGTGCAATGGGTCTTTTGACGCGATGGCGTCAGCAGGCTTTATTAGTACAATACCAAATTAAAAATAATTTAATTGAATATAAATTAAGGAAACATCAAATAATATCATTTTAAAGTTGGTGCTTTTCATTTCAACTGCTGAACTTAAATTCCCCACGTGGACTAACAAAGTCTAGGAAATTAACGAGCTTTTAAACTCTTAGTTTTTAAACAAATGCTTGGATTAACCGGAGTTGATCGATGTTAAAATAGTTTTAATGAGATGTTAGGTGGGCTTGACCTCGACATTTCGCTCTACATTCATATGTTTAGAAAGATTTCAAATACTAGGTTAAACAATTCTGTTTATTATTCTGTCAAAACATTGCGTTTCACATTGTATTATTTTAATTAATTATCAACAACAGACCTAAACATTATTCTAAACCTATTGTTTTATTGACAGATTCTGCTTCGGCTTGGATAGCTAGATCGAATGATCTTTCACTCTGGATAGAAGTGTCGTTCCGGTCTACGAAATATATCACTGGTCTAACCACAGGTGGTATTGCAACTGGTATGAATGGACGAAGCAGCTGGGTAGAGAAGTACGAGGTAGAGTACAGTAATGACGACCGTAGATCGTGGAATCGTGTGACCGGAGAACATTCCAAATATCGGGCAAGTATGATTAAAGTATGATTACATACAGGGACGGCGCAATTAAACCTTGATTCAAGATTCAACTCCACGTCCCATGGTTCAATGTCATGTCCATCACAATGCCCTCAACTCAAAGGCCTAGTAGTTTGTCGTCATAGCTAACGATTATTTGTGTGTGTCCTCACTACTGATATTACTAGATGAAATGGTTGAGTGAGGCGCTAGACTGAAGACGACATGTTTCTACACCGATGAGTACGTAAAGTACAGCTGACATATCTCAGATGTATGCATTATTGTTACGTTTACACCATTCATTCATTGAGTATCCTATGAAATCGTCTTATTAATTTGTTTGTATAATATCTGGTAATGAAACCAAGGATGCTTCGTAAGTGGACTTAATCACTGCACTGTAGCTTGAAAGCCTGAGGAAACCTGTAGACAAGGGTGCTGGCTATGTGAACCAGAAACACCGGGATATATTAATATCCTGGAGTTCCTATTGAACGGGAGTAGCAAAATGTATCCCTTGCAGCCTCAGTACTTTGCATCATTGGGTTTGATTCCCTGTTCAGTCAAAGAAATAGACTGGGGTCAAAGTTCAAAATCAATGATTCCTGCGATTGAAATGGAACCGTTGTTGTAGGAGATTCTGGTGTGTCCCCCCCCCCCCCACCGGTGGTAGTTTGCCTTTTTGTTCGGTCATGGCCAGCTCCCAAAATCTAATTTATTTATTATATTCCTTTCTGATTTATAGTTTGTTGGAAACAGTGATGGAGAGAGCCTGAAGACAAACAAGTTCAAAGCTGTTCTAAAGACGAGTATTTTACGGATAATAGCTTACGTATACGTAGAACACTGTGCTTTGCGTTTCGAGGTGCTCGGCTGTGATGAGTAATCGTATAAATTATTAGCAGACCTTTAGATACAAGAGATGGCAGCAGACTTATCGGGTAAATTATTGCTCTTGGAAATACACAAACTCGAAAATATTTATCTACTGTAGAGCTAACAAAAAAGTCTGCTTTATTCGTCGTCAAAGTCTCCTAATTGGTTGAATTTGTATTTTTGTGGTAAAGACACTAATTGGTAGACCAAAAGAGACTACCATTCGGGGTTACATATAGGGCTCAAAACCATTGACAGAGAGAGAGGGCAGCATGATAATGTATCGCACTGACTCTTACAAACTCCAAACAGAAATGGGGTGCAGAAACGGCTTTATTCGTCTTCTTCAAAAGGCTCAAATTGTTACTCTGAAGTGTTAATATGTGACAACAATTAGCTTTCTAATGATGTACAATTAATTAGCTAGACATCCCAGAGTTCAAAATGCACCTGTTCGGTAAATGCTATGACACTTTCATCCAAACAGATAGATAAATATAATACAAATGAAGCAGGAAGTCGAGGCTCTACACGCACATGGCGGATCCGTGCAGGTGGCGAATATCAGACTCGGGAACAATTAGTGTAACTGGGGCGTAAATACCTTAATTATATGAATGGAAGTTCTTCCACACACACACATGCCTTAGTGTATAATTGAAAACGTTAGTGTGCTCATTAATTCGGTACCTCATTGAAACCGAGGACAAACCAAAAAAAGGAAAACTAAAGGTCTCCATATGGAAATTCTAAAGACCGGGGTGCTCCCCAAGAAGTTTGGGAAGAACAACAGTACAGGGACAAAGTAAAGAACAACAGAGGTCTCCGCAGGGATGCATATTTGAGATTGTGTGCCCCGCATGATTAATTTAATATACAGTTTAGTTTTATTGTGTTTGTTTTACTTTAACCATTTTATTTAATACTGACATGCAATTTGTCAAATATACATGGTAAAATGCACGAAACAATAGACCTTTTGAAGATGACGTCATGTGAGTAGGGCGCCTTCGCCCTGAGGTAAAAAGTAACATGTTCATTGGCCAATCCTATGCGCCGCGCGTACAAATCTGTGCGTTTCCATTGTTGTTTTTTCTTCAGTTTACCTGTAAGTCTTGATTGGCGACATTCATTTTGTTAAAGTTGTCGCCGATATCGCAACACGATTTACTGGAGAAGAGAAATCTCTATCACACAAAATCTGGCTCAGATTTGTAGACTTGCCAAGTCCCTTCAAGCTAGTCCATGTTGCGCTCTCTACCGGTGACTAACTAAAACAAAACAAAAAGCGTCGCCAATCCAGACAATAATTTGTTTACCTGTAAGATGGCGGCTTGTTAGCGCAAACGTAATAGTGAATGCGTAATCTGATTATATCATGCTTCAAACTGAAGAAAAGGAAGATGGTGATCTACTATCTTCCAAACATTTACATCCGTGACTCACCCTCCATCAACTCATTCAAGACTCAGTAAAAAAAAATATATTTTCAGACAATCGAGAGCGCTTTGAAACTCCTGCTACATGAATGTTGTAATTATTATTTCTTATCTACTGTTTATTATTATGAATATTATTGTTTTTAAGAATACCTAAATGCATACTCAGTTTTCTACAGCAGGTAAACAAATAAATAATAGTCTCTATCATGAAAGAAAGAAAGTATAACTTAATGGGAGCTTGTATCTAGCAAAAAACTGCAGTTGACTAAGTTTAATAAATGTAGTTGTATAAAAAATAGTAACATTTCACAAAATGTTGATGATGTGTTTATTTAATTTAAAAGCAACGGTTGAAACAATTCTCCGTGTAACAATTTTAGTGCTTGTTGTATTATTTTAAGTGCATACCTCAAATAAGCACGGTTTATCCACGAAGAAGCCATGTATGCCTATTTATTGAACTCGACCTCTGGGAGCCAAAATCAGGACATACTGACTGGGTAAATTTCAAGTAGTTTGGGGTTGAACAAAGACAAATTTACTATCGAGCGAGATTTGAACCAACGACCTACAGATAAACGTGCCGACGCTCTACCAACTTAGATATCTTGCCCAATGTTTGCGGTCTCCCTGTTTTGTCAATATCTTTATTCAGGGTGTCAGTCAGAAGCCATTAACCGTTAACTACTGTGTAGCCAGGGATCACACCCATGTTAACGATACAAGCTGGGAAGCGGCAGTCAGGGGATCAACTTAAAGAGCGGTTCTAAGATGCTCTAAATGCTTTAGTTATTACCTGTTTATGGCCGAGTAGACATTGTACATACCGGTAAATAAGTATTTTACACTAAAAATTTGCATTTAGTAGAAAATAATTCAAGTAAAAAATGCACCTCTCCGCGCAGCTTTTTCAGCCGAAAGTCAAAACTGCTTATCTATGATAATGATATGCATTGACCCCTTGACGTCATCGGTGGCTCACGGTCAACATTTAACACACACACACACACACACACATCCTTACGGATCCGGTTTGTGGGGTACTGCTATTGTTGTTCTATTGTTCCCTTTTCTGAAGAATTCCCTTGTGGGGCCCAATTGTTCCTATTGAAATGACCTTGTGGGGTCCATTGTTCCATTGTTGTCAGGACCCCACATATGCCCTTCTGTGTGTACACACACACACACACACACAACACACACACACACACACATCCTTACGGATCCGGTTTGTGGGGTACTGCTATTGTTGTTCTATTATTCCCTTTTCTGAAGAATTCCCTTGTGGGGCCCAATTGTTCCTATTGAAATGACCTTGTGGGGTCCATTGTTCCATTGTTGTCAGGACCCCACATATGCCCTTGTGTGTGTCCACACATCCACACACACACACACACACACACACACACACACACACACACATCCTTACGGATCCGGTTTGTGGGGTACTGCTATTGTTGTTCTATTATTCCCTTTTCTGAAGAATTCCCTTGTGGGGCCCAATTGTTCCTATTGAAATGACCTTGTGGGGTCCATTGTTCCATTGTTGTCAGGACCCCACATATGCCCTTGTGTGTGTCCACACACACACACACACACACACACACACACACATAAGCGTCTCTTTGGTTTGCTGACCCTGGATAGTAAAATAATCTTTATGTGTATGCAGGGTATCCTACTTGTGCCTTTTTGTATAAAACGAAGCCTGCACATTGTGTATTTTTTTCGTAATTTACAAGCTAACATTTCCTATGTACTGTGCTCCGCAAACCGTGTGCGTGCGGACCAGCAATGACATTATTTGGTGTATGGTTTAAGCGCGCTTACCATCGATGGTGATTATTGCATTTCCGGGGGATTAACCGTTTTTCCCGAGCATGCGCAGACACATTAAGTCTTTGGTGAAGGCGTTTGTTAACTCTCGTGCTATCGCGCTTTTGCGTGTTGCATGGATTGTGCGTTTTGTACACTGTGATCGCAATGTGGTCTGCGTTTCGCAGCACCTTTAGTGAATGTTTTGACGGTTATCCGAAGCGTAAAAATGTAAACATGTAACCGGACGATCGGTCGGGTAACTGGAACAGGTTTAGCACCGTGTAGTGCATTGTCGTGTTTTGTAATATATGCTAGAGTTGTACAACGTAATTGACGTGTATATTGATGTACTAAAATCAAGCCGAGCTGCGGAATTGCTACCTCTAAAAGAGATAAAATCCCCAAATCCGTTTAAAATTGACTTGCTGATTATGTGCCTGCTGGATCGTCCTTTAAGGAGTCACATTCACGGCCATGTTGATTGTAAAAGGTGAAGTTTGGACGTGTATTTGCGTCAGCTCCGTACCTACATACAGGCAAGTCCAATTTAACTAGCAACCGATGATGTCCCGAGTCCTTTGTCACGTGGTTTGTTTGACCTTGCGTTTTTCCGGTTTTTTGGCCGAGGGTGTTTCGGAGAAAGTGCATTTTTTCCCCTGATTTATTGTGAGGTAAGGGACTAGTAATCTATTTTTAAATATTTCTTTTGGACTCCATCTGTTGGAAAAATATAAAAAACTAAATATTTCGGAGCATCTTAGGGCAGCTCTTTAAAGAGATTCGACTTTTTATTTCAAATGTCAAGTACTAAACCACAAGGGAAACTGACTGAGTAACTTTTTAATAATTTTTGGTTGAACAAAGACAAATTGACTAGAGGGGATTTGAAACTAAGACCTCCGGATTAACGTGCCGGCGCTCTACCAGCTGTCGGTGAACCCCTGGCTGCCGGTTCATTGTTATACCCCAAATCATTTTAAATTTACCCATTCAGTTTCCCTTGTGGTTTATTACTTGATAGTATGATTTCATAACCTTGACTCGAAATGCGCAAACCTTGCCTTGATATGCGAGAACCACGTAATTAAATTGTGCCTCGGTTCGCCAGAGAAAACACCGAAGGGATTCTACACAATGGCAAGCATTATAACATTGTTGCCATGGGCACCGACCTATTTTTAGACAACTGAGAATGCAGCTACTAAACGTTGAGTTTTTACTTAAAAACTGTTTTAGTAAAAACAAATTGTTTTAATGTCTCGGAATAAACTGTTATAGCTTGTTATAAGAGAGATTCTTAGAATATAGGAAATGTAAATTGAACAACTATGTTTCTGCACGTCGGATTTGTTTCCACTTTGTTTTATTTGTTGTGTACACGAGCAAAAATGTGCCATAAATGATATCACGGTCTCGTCACACGATGTTTTAGACCAACAAACACATCTACACTATCCCACAAGTGTACGAGTGAAAACAGTTTGATGATTGAACGTCTACCTTTTAAACTAACTATTTAAGTCACTAAAACTATGTGAATTAATCAATGGTGTTAAGCTAATTATATTTGACGGTAATTTAATGACCTAAACTTTGATATGATATAGGATCTGCCTCTTTTACATTAAGCTGAGCGTGACTTATGAAGTGAACACAATTCATGTACAAAACCTATTGGACTTTGTCAGAAATACAGAATAAGAGTAATAAAGTTATACTAAATTGCACCCACGTTAGTCTCCCATAGCTGATGGCTCAAAGGTCCCCGGTTGCTCAATAGTGACCTCATCGTCGCAAGACTAACATGGTCTATAATAACTTGAAGATTTAACCTAACCCAGGTTGGACTCCCGCATTGCATATAACAGCAGCGCAACGGAGACTTGCGTCCTACCGGGGCCAGATTTAACTCTACTGGGTGGTATAGGGTGTGCTGTAGTTGCCAGACGTTGGTTTCAGTAAGGCCTTTTGGGTTCAGTGTTTTTATAGTCGGGCAGAAAGGGGAGGTTTTGGGGGGAATATTGCCTTTGGTTGTATAACGCATGGAATTTGGCTCACAGTCAGAGTTTGTCATGAGAAAAACATATTGCTATAGGGTCTTTACATATTTGAGTTAAAAAAATATATATATATACATTTTTGTTTGGATCGAAAGCTAAGGCCATCTACCCTACAAATTTTATATATATATATATTTATGTATAAAATTTGTAGGGTAGATGGCCTTAGCTTTCGATCCAAACCGGACCTTCGTCAGAGGCAAAAACAAGCACAAACGAAAAACATATCCATTTATAGCAAAAAAGAGAGGCAAAGAACAATGGGATGGTATCCAGAAAAAGGAGGGAAAATTATAGCCAATCAGAGTTATTAGTTTACAAACAATGGGGCGGTCAAGAACCAATCAGAGTTATGTGGTGGGGACAAAAGGATGGTCAGTGAAAGGGAGGATTGCTGGACCAGGCGGGAGACATGAAAGGACAGGATTAAGGGGCACGAGGCATCGGGTAAAATGCAATTAACAATAGGGAACAGGACAAAAGTATATACAACAATGTGAAAGGGAGGTAATTATAGAACAACAAGTCTGTGGAGCGAAGGGGTTATTAGGAAAAGAACAGGTCGATCTCCAAAAAACTTGTCGAGAAAAAGAACGGTAACAGTTAGCCAGAGGAGAAAATATGATTTTTAAAACAACTTAAGAATGGAAAACAAATAAATCATTGAAAGAACAAGTTATTAGCAGTAATTGTATTTATATTACATAAAATAAATAAGTAAGCAGTAAAATAAGAAAGCAGTAAATGAAGTGGGTATTTATTTGACACCGGTGTTGATGTTAAGTCCAAAGGGTTGGACTGTCTTAAGTTGGTGAATCCAATGCGATTCTCTGAGTTTGCGGTGTGTGTCATCACCATTGCAAGCCTCAATCACCATAAGTTCAACATCTTTGACGTTGTGATTGGGGCTGTTGAAGTGGATGGAGACGGGGTACTGTTTCTTGGTCTTTATGGAAGAGACATGGTTCGCAAAGCGAAGACTAAGTTTGGTCTTAGTCTCTCCCACATATTGTAGTCCACATTTCTTACATGATATAACATAGACTACATTAGGTGTGCTACATTGGGAGTCGGTCTTGATGTTGTAAGAAGAGCCAGTGCTATGACTCTTTACTTTAAGTGCCGGTTTGATGTAGAGACATGTTCTACACTTGGAGCGGGTACATTTGTGACAACCTAGTATTTCTGTTATGGATGGTGTTTGGCATGTACCTGGTGGGAGTTTAGCCCTGACTAGGATGTCTCCCAGGTTTTTAGGGCGGCGGAATGCAACCATGGGGAGCTCAGGGATTGCTGAGCATAACCTGTTAGAGGAGTGAAGTATATTCATATTGTTATTGAGGATTGATGAGAGTTTAGGCAGTTTAGGGTGGAAGGTGGTGACTAGGGCAACTCTCTTGGTCGGGGCTTTTTTTGTTCTCGTGTTGGTCAACAAAGTGTGACGAGGTATGTTGAGGGCTCTGTTGATGGCAAGTTGGACCCTGCGTTCGCTGTGGCCCCTTGAAACAAGGTGTTTCCTTAGGTCGGATGAACGACTTTTGTACAAGGTATCTGTGGAACAGATACGCCTTATACGTAATGCCTGACTGTAAGCAATTGCCTTCTTACAGTGACTAGGGTGGCAACTGTTGGAGAGAAGATACTTGTGGGTGTCAGTGGGTTTGCTGTATACATCCGTAATAATGCCATTAGGGGATTTAGTTTCGGTTACATCTAGAAAGTTCACACTTGTGAGAGAGCATTCAGTAGTGAACTTTATGGTGGGGTGGAATGAGTTTATATGGTCGATAAACTCATCCAAGCTGTCTTGACCACCACACCATATGGAGAAAATATCATCGATAAATCTCCACCAAACTAGTGGGCGGTTGGGGGCAGAGGACAGGAGTCTGTCCTCTAAGTTAGACATGAATAGGTTGGCATATGAGGGTGCCATTTTGGTACCCATTGCGGTACCCTGTACCTGTACAAAATGTCTGTCAGTAAATGAAAAATTGTTCTTAGTGAGAATGTGGCTGATGAGTTCCTTAATCTCTCTCACTGAGGGGCGGGATTGTCTATTGGCCCTGAGAGCAGAGACACAAGCACTCATGCCTTCATTATGGGGTATGTTAGTATACAGTGATGAAACATCCAGAGTAACCAGAATAGCAGAGTCAGGTAGTTGTTGTTTGACTTCCTCTAGTTTATGGAGGAAGTCTGTGGTATCCTTTATGAAGGACGGGATGCGGGAGACTAAGGGGTTGAGGAAACTATCGACAAACTCAGAAATGCGTTCTGTGGGGCTACCATTACCAGATACAATGGGTCGGCCCGGGTTGTTGGGCTTGTGTATCTTGGGTAGAAGGTAGAAGCGTGCTGTACGGGGGTCCTGTGGGAGGAGATAGTTAAACGTATCTTTCTCGATACCGTTGGCATTGTGAATTTTAACCAGAATGTCACTGATTTGTTTGGAAAACGATTGAGTAGGGTCAGTGTCACATTATATATATATATGATGCAATTAACAATAGGGAACAGGACCTAAGTATATACAACAATGAGAAAGGGAGGTAATTATAGAACAATAAGTCTGTGGAGAGAAGGGGTTATTAGGAAAAGAACAGGTCGATCTCCAAAAAACTTGTTGAGAAAAAGAACGGTAACAGTTAGCCAGTGAAGAAAATATGGTTTTTAAAACAACTTAAGAATGGAAAACAAATCAATCATTGAAAGAACAGGTTATTAGCAGTAATTGTATTTTATTACATAAAATAAATAAAAAATAGTTATTGGCCTGACGTTTCGACCCTAGCAGAGTCTTTCTCGCCTGACATTTTAAAGGGGGCAGCCCAAGTCAAAATTGTTTGTTATTCATCAGGGAACACAAAAACACTTTCAAACCTTTGTTCCCAGAATTTGGTCACGGGACCTACAGGCTGGTCTCCTACTAATCTGAGTCTGACAGCCTTCTGTTAGGCATATTGTTAACGGCAGTATATTACATTGAACACCAATAGGAGAACACCACCACTAGCGGTCAAGTATATAAGTCAGCTATGTCAGGTTTTTTGTATCAGTTCATCTGAAGCCTATACCAGTCTGATTCAACACTCGTGTAATTAGCCATGCTTTCCGGGAGTCGTCTTGCATGTGTTGGTACGCTGACAAAAGTACTAGTTACGATCGCCATATGTATTGGTGAGTAAACAAAACGCTACAAAGTCATTATTTTTAAATTAATGAAAAAATAAATGAGCTGCATGGTACCAAAACAATTGTAGAGGTCCCATGTTTTGACTCAGCAGAGTCTTTTTGAAAGGCTTTAACATGCTGAAATATTGTTAAGCATCTGCTAGGGTCGAAACGAAAAGCCATTAATATTTGTTTGTATTTTGATTAATATGAAAACCTCGGGATGCTGATTCCAGTCTGCTAAGGTTTGCTCACTTTGAGAGTTGACTTGAAGTTAATGATCTTAAATCTTAAATCTTTTTCCATTGCTAGGCTTCAAAGTAGTTTTCGGGAAATGCTTCATCTCCTACATAAACGACAAATAATATTTATAATTAAGAAAACCTGTGACAAACAACACCAATTTAGAGTTTGTTGTGGTTATTGTTTTAAAATTGGATGGATTTCTTCCATATAGCAAGCCTTGTTTTATTATTTTATTTCTTTTTGTGTTTTTAGCAATTTATCGTTGTGCTTATGGGATGTGCGGGAAATTTGCGGTGCCCACCAACAGATTAAATGGAGAAGCGTTGTTTCTAATTTCAGCCCTATGGCTTTGGTGTGGTATTTGGTAAATAACCATCCTAAGACTGCTTGGATGTTGTTTTGGGGGGAGACCTTGGTCTCATTTTTGGGAAAAGTCAATAGACGATGGTTAAATCAGACCTTTTCTTAGAGGGGCTCAACAAATATTTTCTTTGAGTTAGTTAAGCTGCACTTCTTCAGTCATTATTTCAGCTTTTATGGGTTTTTTATGATTTTTTGTTTAAACAAACTTAATCCCAGTGTAACTTTGTGTGGGCAAAGAGACCAAGAGAGATTAGTTTTCCTCGTTTGTTTATTGTCATATGAAAGCCGTGTTCATTTATTGTGTACCTGACTGTTGTTCCTGTAGTAATTCATACAAGATTAGCAAGTTCTGTTCATCCATTTCTTTTAGTGAGTTTCATGGGTTGAATCTTGCAATCTAGCTCGAATTAGTTTGTCCTTTCTGCTCTTTTGTCGTTTAAAGGACAACATAAGTGGTAGCCTACAGGAAAGAGGTTGTGTAGGAAATCATTCTCATGTATCAAGTGCAAGTGTTTTGATAGTGCACTTTAGAGATTAGAGTGACGTATTTGTGGGAACAAAAGCAAAGTGAAAACGAGACGCGAATTTGTTTCTTATTGCTGGTAGTTGGTGCATCCAACATTGAAATATGTTCTTTTAAAACAATTGACCTTCATCTCAAAAACTTTGCGTGTGTGTGTGGGTAGGTATACACATTAAAACCAGGAACCTATAACAAAAGAGGACAACAGGGTCCCCGGTAGGGGAAAGGTCCCCAGTTGAAAAGTGTGTACAAAACCAATGGGAGCTGTTGCCAAAAAGTTGAAGTACAACAAAACATGGACAATGGGAGGTCCCGATTGCATGATGTTTGCACACTCATGGGTCTGTGTATATTATGCATTTGTATCTCGTCCTTTTACCCTTAGTATATCGCTGCCAATTATAGATTCTGTGTGTGCAGAACCCCGACAAGATATCGAAACGTGTCCTTTTTTGTTTGTTTTTGTTTGTGTGTGTGTTTTGTTTTGTGTTTTTTCTTTGTTTCTCGAGTATAAAACTTGCCTTCTTTCTGAAGAGGATCTTACAACATGGGAATTTATAAATGAAGTTTTACGCCGTACAGATATCGCAAAATTACTACTTAACGTTGAATGTTTTACCGATTATTATTTTTTGATTATATAGTTTATTTTCTTGGAATACACTGTTATTAAAATCTAACCTGTTATATCTAAGGTGAGATTCTTTGAATTCAGGACATGTAAATTGAGTTTAATCGAAAAGTTATGTATTCTGAACAAATTATTTGTTTTCACTTTGGTCCATTTCTTTTGTACACGGATAACAAATGCACCATAAATAATACCATTGTGGCGGCACACAATATTTAAGGTTAAAAAAAACATCAACTCTGAACAGTAACCTAGAAGTAAAAAGAAGAAAAGGTTTGAGGATCGGACATGTCTTTTTCGAAATGGTGGTCTCAAGGTTGGACACTTAAATATTCGTGTAATTTTAACTAAGTAAATTGGATGATAATGTTAAAACTGATTATTTTTTACAAAAACATCATGCCCTAAGTTTTGACATGTTATAGGATCTGAATTTTTTACATTAAGCTAAGAATGACTTTGTTGTAAACAAAAAATCGTGAACAAAGCTTGTGGGATTTTGACAGAAACAAAGATTAAGAATAACAGTTGCCCTGTTCCAACTTGTCGGCAATTTATAATGTTTTTCTTTACTTCTTGACTTTCTGGGGTAGCGAAATTCTAAGCCAGTCATAAGCGATGGGGTCAGCATACATTGACCACTTTTGATTGGTTAATCTTTCAGAAGTTAACTAGTTTGCATACAAATTATTAAAGATTTATGTTGGAAACTTTATTAATAGTTCAACAAAGACTGCAATATCAGTTGGAATATACCTCGTGGCTTCGCCACTCGCGTGCGCGCGCATGTGGTCTCCCCTTCCCAACGTTTTTGCCGCTACACACCTTTGTCTAACTCTTAGCTACGAAAAGGTCACTAAACAGAAAAAATTATAACGTCATTTGAGTTTTTTACCAATGTGTTCATATTTCCACGACGTATTACATATCTTGAGAACAAAATAAGCTCGGAATCAAAATTTGGAAGGTCATATATATGCGTAACATATGGAGTGACGTCTTCATGACGTCATCAATTGTTAGGTATTAACACAAGGTCGATTTTTACAAGATCTATACACCATGTATAAAACACGTGCAAAAAGCTTAAAACCATGCATGTGTTCAAACTGGAATGTTTTATATGTCCAAAAATTAAGGTCTGGAAGTTGAAATATTAAAAAAATTATATTTAGAAATTCTAATCATAATTGTTTTGCATCAGAGTATGGATCTGTAAATCTAATCAAACTGTTGCACAGAGATGACAACATTGTGACCAATACATCTGGGTCAGGAAAAATAACCCAGAAAAGGGTAAAAATTACGCAGAGTCCGAGTTAAAATCCAGTTTGTTGACCAAGTTCTAGGTCAGCGTGACCCGGTAATGGGTCAGGCCCCCTTGGACCAGGGATCAGTGTCATTTCTGTCTTGGGAGTTTTCATAGTGTGAGTAAAACATAAATAAACTCATGTTTTTACTGAGTTGGAGACAAAGTGATGGGTTAAGAATTCAAACATATATAAGTTTCAATCTGTAAAACTCACTAGTTTGATATGATATTCTTAACAGTTACCCCCCCCCCCCGGAATATTTCTGTCTTTCTGTCATAGTTGAGGGAAAATATTTTGAAAACCTCAAATCACCCTTTCGTGTTTCTATATTATCTAGTTCTTACAAGTAGTATCAAATCTCCAGGTAAACAATGTGTGTTGAAATAATGCCAAACGAAATTAGTGTTTAAAAAATCCTGACAAGAAATTAGAACGTGGAAAAAGTCCATGACAATACATTTTTAAAAAGTGTTGCAAAAACAATAAAACGGAATAACCACCCAGTTTAATTACTTTTAATGACAGTTTAATGACTGTTTCTAAAAAGATTATGATGTCGATAAATTATACTTATCCTTAAACCAACATATCATGTCCCTTTAAACTTTCAGTATATTACTGACTAACCTTGATGCAACAGGCTTTACAATTTGAGGAGAGAAATGGTGTTTTGTAATAACTACAAACCTTCAAAGCGCTATAAACGAAAAACTACTTAATTAATTGTTGCCGCGGTTTGCGAGAGAAAAAATCAACAGAGTCTAATTTGAGCAATTACTTTTGTTACATGCACTAAACTCGTTCATGCCAACCTGGCAGCCATTTTTGAAAATTTTGTGACAGTTATACGTATTGGAATTTCTACCAATGTCATAGATTTGAATATTTCTTACTCTTTAGGTCAAGTATAAATAAAGAATATCACATGATCTATGCAGTGCCTCCAGAGAACTGCAAACCTAGCTTTCCAGTTTTTTCCCCACATTTCTAAAATGCTTTATACAGAAAAGTACTTCCCTAACGGAAACAACCTCGGAATGTAAACTTGTGTGTATGTATTTTTTGTGTGCCAAATTTGTGAAATAAATACAAGAATACATCAATAAACTAAAAAGAAAATGAAAACAAAATGTGATTGAGTCATCCTGAAAGCCTACATTATTATCAAGTTCATACTAAGCTCAATCCCTCAGAGAAATATTAGATGGATTTTCAATACTCTTAAAGTTGATAAAAAAAACACTTAATAAGAAAAGACTATATAAATCAATGAAGAAAGCCCCGATAAGACCCTGAACAACATCTTTGACGAAATATACAGCATTAAATTGTTGCATTTCTCTAAGACAGATGACCACCCAGTTTGCTGAATATCACAAGTTGGTTCAGAGTGTGTTTCTAACAAATGATACGGTATGGATAAATTTACCTTTTCCCCAAAACAATGCTATGTTATCCCTTAAACGAAACACAAACGTTTGGTATAATATTTTATAACCTTGATGCGACCGGCTTAGAAGAAGTGCCTTTGCAACTACAAACCCTTCCTGGCACTAAATGAAACATACAGACACCACTTAATTAAATTTTTGCAGCGGTGTGCCAGAGAAAACGTCAACAGCGACTATTAAGGTCAACTTTTCTACACAATACAATTATGTAAATAATCATAACTATTATTGTCCCATGCACCGCACTCGTTCCATGCAATAAAAACAAACTGCAAGGGCTGTGGTCATATTAAACTAGCGGTAAAGATAGTGTAAAGGTCTAGAAACTCAACCAGCCAGTAGTGTTTGGGTATAGATGACAATCATGATTAAAATAATCCTTATGATGAAGGCTTTAATTTCAGAGGCGTTGGCAAATTTTAAAATTGACAAAATATGCAAATTAGGGAGGTCAAAGGTTAAACAACGTCAAAAATTTGTTATTTTTAAAATTGGCACAAATTTTGAACCTAACTGTTGCTGTTGCTATCCATAAATTACATTTCCATTATCTTATTGACAGACCAAGCCTGTGAAATTTAGAGTCAATCTTTTAGCTTGTACACATATGTACAGTCAAATGAAAACTAAAGTGTGTGATTTTCTCAAAAAGTGTATATTTAGTATACCAAAGTGAAGTGAAGGTCAAATAGGTAACATCTCTGTGGCAAAGTTTCAGAACACCTTTGGACCTACAACATGATGTAAAATCTGTGAGTAGTGTGTGTGTAAAAAGTATGAATATTTCTTAAAGTATGAAATTGAAATTTTCAACTTCCGGTTTAAACAGGAAGTCAAGGTCAAATGGTGTAACACTTTGTGCAATACATCACGCGTTAACAAAACACTGAACCCATTTTTTTTTTTACTTCTTCTTCTTCTTCTCTCCGTCGATTGTCCGCCAACAAAGACACACTTCTCAAACTAACATAAACTTGAAACTTCATACATAGTTATATATTCATTTTTAGATGAATATGTTTTGATTTCGTCATCATGACGTCATCAGATGTCAAATTACAACGTTTTTAAGGTTTAAAAGGGACCATTTGCTTTTTGCTGTAGATTCGGCAATTGGAAAGCTATGACGTTCATAATTAGGCATCTGATAGGTCACACAAGGACAACATTTGAAAATTTAACGCCAAATTCGTATGATCTTTACTTCCGGTCGTACCGGAAGGTCAAAGGCTGCCTTTGTGTTTTTTCGTGAAAAATTTCAATTCTGGGGCATAACTCAAGATTGAAATCGATTTGAACATTGAAACTCACAAGACAATTGGACCTCAATATCAAGACGACACAAATGTGATGATGTTATGATGACGTCATCAGGTTTTGAATTGCAATAAATCAAAGTTTAATATTTGTAAAAATCATAACTCGTGAACCACATGTTGGATTTTTACAATCTACACATCATCGGACAGGTCGTTGAAGATGTAACAAACGCTACACAAAACCTGACCCCATTTGACTTTGACCGGAAGTTAAAAACTTCAAAAAATGCATATCTTAAATACTAGTAAACTTTTCTGCATGATTTTTGTATCAGGTTGTAGAACGTTTAGTCTGCCCAAACTTTTGCACAGCAATACCAATATTTTGATCTTTACATCTGGTCGAAAAAGCACGATAGTGAAAGAACACATGTACAAATACGCTGTACCTGTACAGCCACATGTACATTGCACGTTTATTTAAGTTTACGTGTGCATTGCACTGAACAGCTACATGTTGGATTACATCGTCGCTGTTGTTTCATCGATATTGCATACCCAAAGACCGTCTAATTTTTGAAAAATTCATAACTCCGGAACCCCATGTTGGATTTTTACAATATACACATCATCGGATAGATCGTTAAAATTTCGACAAACGCTACACAAATTATGACCCCATTTGACCTTAACTTCCAGTTCAGACGGGAAGGTGAACATTTTCAGAAATTTATATCTCAAAAACTATAAATCATTTCAGCATAATTTTTGCATCAGGTTGTATATATTTGATCCTGCTCAAACTTTTGCAGAGAGATGACAACATTTTGATCTTTACATCTGGTCGAAACCGGCATTAGAGCGCACGTATTAGTTGACCCTCTTCAGTTGACGTCATCAGTTTTCAAGTTAAGCTTTATTTAAAAAATGTTACTTTGAAGACATGTCTACCAAATTTCCTCTGTTTTTTCACCAGCTCTGTTAATTTGGTGACGTGTCTTCCGAACACCTTGTTTTTGTTAAAACAAAAACTTAAGTCTAGTACTTCTTCTTCTACTTCTTCTTCTTATCTCTCGCGATTGTCCGCTAACAAAAGCAGACTTTCCACGCTCACACAACCTTCGAACTTTACATATAGTTAGATATTTACTAGGAGTCAAAACCGTTGCAGTGACGTCATAATGACGTCACCAGGTGTCGAGTTACAAGCCATTTAACCCTGCACCGATGCACCTGTTTTGGGCCAACGGTGTTACGTCATCCTGTCACAATGGTGTGGCTGGCCCATTTGATAGGTTGAGAGGTTAAGAGGGTCTGTTCTGCCTTATCTCAATGATTTATGTTTGCTAAACCAGTCTGCTGTCGGCACAAGATCACAAGACCTTCATTCACAAAATGCCATTGAACCTAGAGCGGTCAGACACAATATGCCTTACCACTAAGCTGTGGCAGTGATCTGTGGCGCACGTGCATGAGCTATGGGGAAACATTTTTTCCACCACCCCTCCTGACCAAATTAACGACCCCGTTGATTGAAACCCCTCCTAAAACGTGTGTATTGGTACACTGCAGGATATCACGGAGTATCACGGGGTTGGGATCTACCATTTTGAAATTGTTATGTTTTTCTTGATATGTGCCAAAGCACTGTGGTTGGGTGCCTCGCTGCAAGGTTTTAAGTAAAAAAAAAAGTGACCTCATGCCAATACATGTATGTTTCTGAATAATATAGCTACAGTATTCATATTTAAACATATGATAGATCAAGACATGTGCAACATTTAACAAGTTAACGTCAAATTCACATGACCTTTACTTCCGGTCGTACCGGAAGGTCAAAGTTTGCCTGTATATCAGATCAACTTCAAATTAACACCATGTTAGGACCGTAATACAACCTCCCTCAGGTAGTTGTGACATCATGATAACGTCATCATGTGTCAAAATATAGTAAATCAAACTTTAATACTATAAAAATTCATAACTCGAGAAGTACTTTAGCTCGAGAAGTACTTCAATATATACGTCATCGGAGAGGTCTTGAAAAATGTAGCAATTACTACACAAAGTGTTACACCATTTGACCTTGACTTCCTGTTCAAACCGGAAGTTAAAAATTTCAAATTTCATACTTGCCACAGAGATGTTACCTATTTTACCTTCACTTCCGGTTGAAATCGGGTATGCATTGACCCGCTGTTAAACCGCGGAAAAATAACAGCACTGAAAACACACACAATGCGTGATATATACCGGTTGCATTGTGAGCGGCTTTCCTCTATTGACCACAAGGATCAAAAGTCCAAACATGCTTGTACTCTAGTGTCTCTGTTCAAGGTTCACGCAACCTGATTTTGGCAATAGCTTTGTTATTCTCTAAAACAGCCGTCCAGCCGTGTCTTTGTCCGGTAACAAAGACACACTTCCCAAGCTTACATAAACTTGAAACTTCACACATGGCTAGATGTTCATTAGTAGATAAAACCGTGGCAGTGTCGTCATAATGACGTCATCAGGTGTCAAGTTAAAATGTTTTTAATCATTAACAATTTTAATCATTGAAAATCCATATCAAATCAAGATGAGGAGACCGTCGGTTGCTTTTTGCAGAAATATATAGAGGTAATATAGGTCTTCATTTTTTTATGTATGCGTGACATGACTTGACCTCTACTTCCGGTCGAAACCGGAAATGCATTGTAATTTAAAGCTGGCACATTTTTGAAGTTTTTTTAACAGTGTTATAGTCAAGCAAGGGTCTGGTTTAAAAAACAAGACAAGTGACGTCATAAAAGTTAAGAGCGCCCTCTAGCGGCAGGTTAAAACAGTTAAAAATACACTTTTACTAGATGTCTGTGGCGAAGTTTAGGATAATTGTTTCAAAATTGGTATACATAATAACCTTTATGCAGACAACATATGTGTGAAGTTTTAGATTGATGACGTCATCATGTGTCACGTGGTATTGCCTTAAAGATTTACTTTTTGAAGCCGTGTATCTACAAAACCGCATATTTGACTGAGTTGAAACTTTGCATGTTGATAGACAGTGATATTGACCACATAAATCTAAAAAACAACAACATGATGACGTTTTTCATTTTTTGTTACAAATATTTGAAATTTTGACCAATTTTTACGGGTATTTATTGACCCGCTGTCAAACCGCTGGAAAATAACTACGCTGAAAACACATACAATGCGTGATCTATACCAGTTGCATTGTGAGCGGCTTTTAGCTCTATTGTCCACAAGGCTCAAAGTCCAAACATGCTTGTACTCTAGTCTCTGTTCAAGGTTCACGCAACCTGATTTTGGCAATAGCTTTGTTAGTCTCTAAAACAGCCGTCCTTGCGTCCATGGACATATTCACCGAACACCATGTTTTTGTTTCAACAAAAATTTAAGTCTAGTTTAAATTTTGTTTCTTTTTTGAAATTTTGTGACAGCTATACGTATTAGAATTTATACCAATGCCATAAATTTGAATATTTTTGTTTCTCACTCTTTAGGCCAAGTATAAATAAAGAATATTACATGATCTTCTCAGTGCCTCCTGAGAACCCTTAAAAAAACTTTTAAAACTGCAAACCTAGCTTTCCAGTTTTTCCCCCACATCTCTAAAATGCTTTATACAGAAATTTACTTCCCCAACAACCTCCGAATGTAGACATGCTGTAAACTTGTGTGTTCGTGTTTTTTGTGTGTAAACACAAACTTTGTGTAAACTTGTGAAAAGAATACATGAATACATCAATAAACTAAAAATAAAATGAAAACAAAATGTGATTGAGTCATCCTGAAAGCCTACATTATTATCAAGTTCTTACTTAACTCAATCCTACAGTAAAATATTAAAATGGTGTTTGAATACTCTTTAAGTTGATAAAAAAACACTTAATAAGAAAAGACTATATAAATCAATGAAGTAAGCCCCGATAAGACCCTGAACAACATCTTTGACGAAACATACAGCATTAACTTGTTGCATTTCCCTAAGACAGATGGACACCCAGTTTGCTGAATATCACAAGTTGGTTCAGAGTGTGTTTCTAACAAATGATACGGTATGGATAAATTTACTTTTCCCCAAAACAATGTTATGTTATCCCTTAAACGAAACACAAACTTTTGTATAATATTTTATAACCTTGATGCGACCGGCTTAGAAGAAGTGCCTTTACAATTTCAGGAGCAAAATAGCGTTCTTTGATAACAAACTACAAACCCGTCCTGGCACTAAATTAAACATACAGACACCACTTAATTAATTTTTTGCAGCGGTGTGCCAGAGAAAACATCAACAGCGACTATTAAGGTCAACTTTTCTACACAATACAATTATGTAAATAATCATAACTATTATTGTCCCATGCACCGCACTCGTTCCAGGCAATAAAAACAAACTGCAAGGGCTGTGGTCATATTAAACTAGCGGTAAAGATAGTGTAAAGGTCTAGAAACTCAACCAGCCAGTAGTGTTTGGGTGTAGATGACAATCATGATTGAATAATCCTTATGATGAAGGTTTTAATTTCAAAGGCGTTGGCAAATTTTTAAATTGACAAAATATGCAAATTAGGGAGGTCAAAGGTTAAACAAGGTCAAAAATTGTTATTTTTAAAATTGGCACAAATTTTGAACCTAACTGTTGCTGTTGCTATCCATAAATTACATTTCCACTATCTTATTGACAGACCAAGTCTGTGAAATTTAGAGTCAATCTTTTATCTTGTACACAAATGTACAGTCAAATGAAAACTAAAGTGTGTGATTTTCTCAAAAAGTGTATATTTAGTATACCAAAGTTGTTTGCACTTCCTATTCCAATAACAGTGCGAATATTTGTTTCAAAAAACATTTGACTACGGGAGATATACCCAAGCAATTTTTTAATCAAAAAATAATAATAATAATAATTATAATAATAAAAATAAATAACTAATATCACACCTTCGAGGCAAAGATGTTACAAACACAATAAAACGGAATGAACACGTAGTTTAATGACTTTTTCTTAGGTTGTTTATGTTGTTTGTAAAAAGAGTAAAGGATGTCTATAAATTATACTTATCCTCAACCCAACAGATAATGTCTCTCTAAACTTTCAGTATATTACTGACTAAACCTTGATGCAACAGGCTTGGAAGTCTTGCATTCACAATTTGAGGAGCGAAATGGTGTTTGATAACAAACAGCAAACCTTCCAAGCGCTATAAACGAAAACAACTTAATTAATTGTTGCCGCGGTTTGCGAGAGAAACATCAACAAAGTCTATTTTGGGCAATTACTTTTGTTATGCACCAAACTCGTTCGTGACAACCTGGCAGCCATTTTTATTTATTTTGTTTCTTTTTTGAAATTTGGTGACAGCTATACGTAATAGAATTTATACCAATGCCATAAATTTGAATATTTTTGTTTTTCACTCTTTAGGCCAAGTATAAATAAAGAATATTACATGAACTTCTCAGTGCCTCCTGAGAACCCTTACAAAAAACTATTAAAACTGCAAACCTAGCTTTCCAGTTTTTCCCCCACATCTCTAAAATGCTTTATACAGAAATTTACTTCCCCAACAACCTCCGAATGTAGACATGCTGTAAACTTGTGTGTTCGTGTTTTTTGTGTGTAAACACAAACTTTGTGTAAACTTGTGAAAAGAATACATGAATACATCAATAAACTAAAAATAAAATGAAAACAAAATGTGATTGAGTCATCCTGAAAGCCTACATTATTATCAAGTTCTTACTTAACTCAATCCCACAGTAAAATATTAAAATGGTGTTTGAATACTCTTTAAGTTGATAAAAAAACACTTAATAAGAAAAGACTATATAAATCAATGAAGTAAGCCCCGATAAGACCCTGAACAACATCTTTGACGAAACATACAGCATTAACTTGTTGCATTTCCCTAAGACAGATGAGCACCCAGTTTGCTGAATATCACAAGTTGGTTCAGAGTGTGTTTCTAACAAATGATACGGTATGGATAAATTTACCTTTTCCCCAAAACAATGTTATGTTATCCCTTAAACGAAACACAAACTTTTGGTATAATATTTTATAACCTTGATGCGACCGGCTTAGAAGAAGTGCCTTTACAATTTCAGGAGCAAAATAGCGTTCTTTGATAACAAACTACAAACCCTTCCTGGCACTAAATTATATACACACACACACCACGTAATTAAATTTTTTGCAGCGGTGGGCCAGAGAAAACATCAACAGCGACTATTAAGGTCAACTTTTCTACACAATACAATTATGTAAATAATCATAAATATTATTGTCCCATGCACCGCACTCGTTCCAGGCAATAAAAACAAACTGCAAGAGCTGCGGTCATACTAAACTAGCGGTAAAGATGGTACAAAGGTCTAGAAACTCAACCAGCCAGTACTGTTTGGGTATAGATGACAATCATGATTAAAATAATACTTTTGATGTAAGCATTAATTTAAGAGGCGTTGGCACACTTTAAAATCGACAAAATATGCAAATTAGGGAGGTCAAAGGTTATATAGGTCAAAAATTTATATTTTTGAAATTGGCACGAAATTTGACCCTAAGTGGTAGATCTATCCATAAAACATATTTCCATTGTCATATTGACATACGAAGCCTGTGAAATTAAGAGTCGATCTTTTATCTCGTACACAAATGTAAAAACAAACTAAAAGTTTGATTTTCTAAGAAGTGCATTTATTGAGTATACCAAAGTTGTTTGCACTCCCTATCCCAACAACAGTGCAAATATTTGTTTTAAAACAATTTTTGTTTAAGGCAGAAATACGCAGGCACTTTTTTAATCCAACGAAAATAAAAAATAAATTATTATAAACAAATATGCAATATATCACACCTTTGAGGCAAAGATGGTAAAAAAAAAAGGTCTAGAAATTCAACCAGCCAGTAGTGTCTGCGTATAAATGTCAACCATGATTAAAATAATACTTATGATGTCAGATTTAAACATGCATTTTATGAAATGGAGTAAAATAATAAGACATAGCTTAAGTAACTAATATTTATGTCCAGTGGTGTAGCTAAGTGGGGAGGACACGGGCTACCCCCCAACAACCAACCAAGGGGACAAAGAGGGGAAAAAAACAGATGTAGAGCTCGAACCAACTCATCCTCACAACAGCTCAATCACAACCCACACGATTTTGGATTTATTGATGATCCTGATAAAACGCTTAACATACTAATCGCTCTGCTACAGGAACAGTTCACCTATGGTCAGAATTTCACTCTCACAAATTCACAACCATTACCCTGAACCACAACGGGGGGGGGGGGAACAAAACCTGTCTCTTATGAGACTGGAGACCTACAGGTTCGTTAAGAATCACCTACACCCGTCAGTGGAGATTGCCCGAATTTGAGGCATGAAAACATTTCTAAGAAGAGGATCTGAAAAGATATCCCAAAATGGCTCCTTTGGTCACCCCCGATATATTCGCCCACCACATTCCCAAGTCACAATGACAAACATAGGATATAATAAACTGACACGGACCCCACCCATAAAACTTGTAAAAGTTACTTTGCAAACCTATGGTTTTCCAGTATACAGTCATAAAGTGTCACTGAATTGGACAGCGACATCATTTATTAACCATTTTTATTACACTTAACATAATATTTACCAAAATTGAACCATGTGACGGGCAAATACATTTATGATTCATGCGTTACCAAAATAGCATTTTCGGCTACTTGAAAAAAATGACAACGCCTACTAAATGAAAGATAGTGACCTAAGGAATATTTTAATCATAGTTGGCATCTATACCCAGACACTACTGCCTATGTCAAAATGCATAATTTATTCCACCTGTCTATATTTGATATTTTGATTGAGGTGTCCGGCCAACAGCGGAAAATCTATTAATTTACTTTTCTGCTTCTTATTATTATCCCTGAACCCTCTTTCACAATTTTCGCAAACCGGTAAAGACCGTACAGACTTGAAACTCATATAAATAGACCTTAGTGTATATATGAAACAGCGACTTTTAGGGGATGCTGACGGCATCGATGACGCCATAACATTAACGTTTAAAATTAACGTTGAGTATTTCAAAACTTCCTTTCAGGAGAACCATACAAATGCTATAGACAAGATCTTTGCACCATATAAAAGCTCTTGAAGTACTGTAAAGATCTTACACAAATTGTGACCCCTTTGTGACATTTACTTCCGGTCGAAACCGGAATTTGAAATTTCATACTTATAAAATTGGTATGTAATAATAATTAGGATTATATGAAAGTCCATTAACGATTCTACAAATCTTTCATAAGGTGTAAACTCATTTGACCTTGACTTCCAGTTGAAACCAAAAAATGAAGTTTCATAAAGAAATAAACGTACTTCGTTAATTCTCAGTATCTTCAGACAACATAAGAAGTTAACTTTTTTTGATGAAAACCTGTTGCAAGTTGAACAGTTTTAAACTTAGCACATACTCAAAAATCTCAATGTCTGGATTAAAAATAAGCCATGACGCCATGAAAACGCATATCAAATTAAAGTTTCTTACATAACAAATTCAAACTTTTGGAACCACAATTTCAATCGTATATCAATAATTCCTACAAAGATATGTTTATCAAATGTTCTCGTTACACCAATTTCAACTAATCTGTTATTATGAACTTAGTGTTAAAAAATTATTATTTGCAAATTTAGCATTTTGCACTGTATGCTACGGAAGTTTTTTTTAGTGGGTTGCACCCTCTCGACAACTTGTTGTCAGGCAGCTGTGCTTGCCAATTGACAAATACAATGGCTGTTTGAGTATGCACAGCTCAAGTATTCACTCTCCGTGCAAATACATGGGCATAACCATTTTACTATCTAAACAGCCGTTGGCATAACAACAACGGAAGAGGTTTCTGAATGATATACGGTGAATATCTTTCGAAAACTGCTTAGTAGTTTGTGGGTTATTTGCAACAAAAAGGTAGTATTGGAATTAGTCCCTCGGGTTGGTACAGGCAAGTTTGGCTCGCTCTTTGACTATTTGTCTTTGGGGAAGACAATCCCTTCACAATGAATGGTCAAAACAGATGGACAGAAGCCCTCTAAACCCAAGTAACGTCTCTAATCAAAAATAGTGACTTACACATGACCAAGAAACGATTATTGTAAACGGCTGAGGTGTGGTACGGCCACAGTAACGTGATTGGACTGTTTGTACAGTAGATAGAGTGCATTAAAACAATACAACATTGAAAGCCCTTGTAACAATATGCAGATAGCCATCCTATGTGTATGTCCAAACCAGCCACAACCAGGTCACCAACGTTGACAGCTATGGGATCCATGCTAGGTACAGACATGATAACTGATTACATTGTCATTTGAGGTAAGAGCGGCCAAACTCAAAAATATCAGCAGCAGGGCTGTACCAATACAGTCTTGGGTGTTAACTTATGGGTCAATAATTTAGATCCACCGAACTATGCATTTACCGGGCTGTTCGGCTATGTTTCAATAGGGAACTTGTGGATTTCGATAATTGTTTACGAAAACATGGCGGAGTAAACAACTTTTGTTTACAAACCTTCTCTAAAACAAAGTGCGACCCCACACTGCAGGAAGGAGCCTCGGTTTGTAAACTATAGACCTCACTATTGACAAAGCCTAGGAAGGGCGGGTAGCCGTTAAGAAAAAATCCTTGAGCTTGGTTCACTTGGTTAAACGAATAATAGTTTTCAGTTTAATTTTATAACCTTGACGCGAAATGCGCAAGCGTTGCCTGGATATGCGAGAACCACGTAATTAAATTGCGCCTCGGTTCGACAAAGAAAACACCAAAGCGTTGACTCGGCCAAGATCCTACACAATGGGAAGCATTATAACATTGTTGCCATGGGCACCGCACTATTTTTAGGCAACTGGGAATGCAGCTACTTCACGTAGAATTTTACTAAAAATCTTTGAATTAAATTGTTAATGTCTTGGAATAACCTACGATTTTTTTTTTTTACTTTACATTGTATATGTTGATAAGCATTCATCATATTACAGTTCTCTACACAGTGAACAAGATCATTCCACCAGTGTCATTTTGTAAATGAAACTGACTTTCTCCTGGTAATCTTGTTTTGTTTTTGTTTTTATATTGGAGTCAACAAGGAAAAATTAAGATGGCCTCCCCGTGGCTACAACCAGTTGCAGCTCTAGGGGCAACAATCATTCTATTGAATGTTGGGCCGGCTCCGAATTGGAGGCTACGGCTGGTGTTTCTTAGCAACACCTTTAACAACAGTCGTAGCCGTAGCCGTAGCCACCAACTGGGATTCGGCCTTAGACTACTTCAAACTGTTTAGATTTTTGTCAAACTCTTTAAAATGGTTTTTGCAGTAGATTAAAGATTGTGAAATATTAACTTGCAAATTATTCAAATAAAAACAACAATGTCTCATTGGATTTTTTTTTTCTTGCTGTGTTTGAACCACTGTCCATGACGAATTGTTTTGATGTTGTGAATAATAAAAAGAAAGAACTGTAATCTACATTAATGCTTTATATAATTGAATCAAATTCAATGAGATTATACATTTACATCAGATAGGTACTGAAAAGACCAATATTACTCAATATTAAAATTAAAGATGCTTAGGTTCGTTGTTTGGCAAATTTAACCAAAAAATCGCTTTAAATTGTGGATAGCTGTTTTGATAGATTCCAGAAAGTTATGAGCTTTCATTTCAGCACAAAAAAATCCGCATGAAAATGGTAGTCAAATAAAAACGTTAATAGCGCTTCAAATAATTAAAAAGACCAGACACGTGCTTGGACAACTCTGAACTCTTATTTAATGAAGCCAGCAGGGACTATGTAATTAAAACTGAGCCCCGTCCTCTGACATCACAAATAGCTAAATCTTTTGCCAAAATGGTCTGCAAAGTTGTCTACTGGCGATTTTACCTACTAACATGTACAGAGGACGGGTCTCAAAGACAACTTTTGTTTACAAACCTTCTCTAAAACATAGGCAATGCTAATACTTAGGACTAGACCTATCTCTTAGCATTGCCTAGGACTAGTCCTAAGTTAGGAAGAGTTTTGTGAAATCGACCCAGGGACTATGTAATTAAAACGTCACTGAGCCCCGTCCTCTGACATTACAAAAAGCTAAAAGTTTTGCCAATTGGTCTGCAAAGTTGTCTACTGGCGATTTTACGTACTAACATGTAGCGACGATCGTGTTTCCACAAAATTCTAGCAAATGTCAGTTCCTAACTCAATTATTTGGGTTTTATTTATGTTTTACTTTCACTGTGTTTTTAATTTTGTTTTGACTATGAAGTAACATTGGATCTGGCAGATTCTAAGATGAGATCGTGCTACTTCGGTCCCGTTATGGATGCAGACCATGGCCAGCTCATGGACAAACACCACTGGCGCAAGTCAGCTTTGGAGAAGATTCAGATTGGATGCCCTAGAAGAGTAAAGGCTGCATCGCCAAATGGTAAGGAGGCTAACTTGATTTGTGTTTATTCATGTCTTTATTTTAAGTGGAATTTGTTTGTATTGTGGTTTTCGAAACGCGGCTTTCTGATAGGCGAGCTCCGTTATCCATGTCGGTAGATGAAGTCTAAGCTGGACCAGTTTACGGTTTTTAGGATTTTTTTTTTCTTCTTTTTTCCCCTTTTTATTTTACTTTTTTTTCAAAATATACACCTTAATTTATTCAAGACAGTTGTCAATCGAACACGAAGTACAATGTTAACAATAAACAATTCAAAGAGAAATTAATCGACATTTCATTGAAAGGAAACAAATAACAATGAAATTTACAATTGAAATTGAAATACTGATCAAAAAATAGAAATTAACTGAAAGCAGAGGAAATAATGAGAGTATTAGATGTACTCCCTATAAATAACATCACAATGTGAAACGTCTACTGGCAAACAATTACATTCAGAATGAAAACTATAAATGGAACAGAATTTTCCAACTCGTAGGGAACATGGGGCTTCATTTTCTGTGTACATGTATGTAAAGGATTATTGTGTTAATCTGTTATGATTAAAACTGAGGAACTGTTTCAACTTACTCTTATCTTTAGGGAAAGTACTGAGTACACAGTGCTTTAAACACATCGGTGTTAAAGTAACAACCAGATAATATTCTTCATCCCCGATGCAAATTAAACATCTATTAAATTGTTGCGGTACCTGCTACTAAAAGATAGGATTCGAACTGTCTCTAGCTACCGGGCAATCCTTGTGGTCTAGCTGGTAATACATCTGCTCTAGAATGGCAAAGGTCGTGGGTTCGAATCCCACCCGAGTAATATGCCTGTAGAATGTTTATCACCGAACTCGAGAAAATACTGAGCTTACAGTGCTTTACACACATCGGTGTTATGATAAAAAAATAAAATAATAAAATAAATTGTTATCCCTGATGCTAATTTTTAGTATCTATAAGTTATTATCTCTGTTGGACACATTCTTAAAAACACCCTTAAATCTGAAAAGCTAATTTTCCCTCATCCTTTTAACTACCAATAAAGAATCAACATCGCCTAATTTGTTTCCCTCCTAAATTTTGGGACAGTCACTCAGATATGTATTTATTGTTTGTTACTATTATTTTCCATGCTCTTTAGAATTTACATGCATAGCTTGGGACACCTACAGTGCCAAAGACCTTGCTGAGATGGCTGCAGTAGATATCATCGGCCACTACGGAAGAAAATGCCGTATTCAACGCGATAAAGGAGACACTACAAACTGCAAATGGCACGTCGTATATGACAATGATGGTAACACTACTGATGATTGGCTTGGACTTACATCAGCTTCAGGTCCTAGTATGGAGAATACATGCTGTAATTCTACCTGCAACACAGCTGTAGAAGCCGGGGCTTGCTTGAAGGACTTCAGCAAGCAAATCTGCTGCGGAGGCCCATTTTACCATCCAGGTAATTTCGCATACAAAAAAAATTGATTAACATACAAATTTATAAACTTTTTTGCTTAAGGGATTATTTGTAAGAAACCTCACTCAAACACCAAAAATCGAACAACATGGTAACTAAACACCCTCAAAGATGAACTCTGATTATGGTGGTTTGTCTGTCACATCTTATTCAGTTTTTATAGAGAAGACCTAATTCCAAAAGAATCGATTTGCAAATTCTTTGGACAAACAAATCATCTGAAGATGAAGTTAAATTTTGAATGGTTATTTAAGGCCAAATAATAATAAACATACACAACTTCAGTAAACATTGTGAACGTTAAATGCAGGATTCTTTTTAGATTACGTCATGAGGCAGAAAATCCCGTGAAGATTTCGCAAAAAAAGTAAACGTGTAAGGCCAAATAAAAAACAAAAAAACAAACAAGTTTAGCGTCCCCGTCTCCTTTTTTTATGATAAATTTTAACGACCTCTGACGCCAAAAAATCAATTCTAAAATACATAAGATCGTTTTTTTTTTTTTTTTGTTACTTTAGCACACCCCCCCCCCTAAAAAAAAAAACCAATGAAAAAAAGAAGACGACAAAGAAGGACCTCCTCCTTCCTTTTTTCAAAAAGGCAGGACGTTAAACATGTTTTTATTTTTATTTTGCCTAAGTGACTCGGAGGCGCACCGATGCTGGAAATGATAATTGCATTTTTCTTATAAATTTCAATTTGTCATGGAAAAAGGCTAGTTCGGCCTATGTACGCAGGGCCGATTGAGTAGATCAGACAATGTTTCCATGCAATGGTACTCGTACTCACAGTTGTACCGGCCAGCCAAATACTCATACTGGAAGTCAATACTCGATATTCGACTGAAAATGTACTGGACTCCATGTTTATGCTCGGATCAAAATACCACTTTCCTTTTTGGTTTCCTGTATGCGTGGTAATGTAAGAAATCTGGAGAAATCTTGCATACTCGGAGACCCAAGTAGTTGGTACTTGGCTGTTGGACTCGATATACTAGGCTTTCATTCAAGACTCGAGTCCCGAGTATTCTGATATCCAAGTATATTGAGTAGGCCTACATACTCGGACTTATTCTCGTACTTGATGGCCCATCAGTACTCGCAATTGACAACTATACTTGACCATCTCGGCATGTAGGGCCTATCGAATGAAAAGTATTTGACTACAACATTGATTTTCTCTTATATTCCAGACTTCTCTTGCACTAATTGGGATACCTTCAGTGCTGGTGAGTTTTTCGACATGGCTACAACAGGCATCATAGGAGAACGAGGAAGAAGGTGTAAAATCGCTATTGGTGCACACAGAGAAAAGAATACACAGCTTGTGTAAAATATTACCCTGTTTTAGATGTAGCAGGTGAACCTCATAAGTATTAGGTAAAAGTTTACCCAACAAGCGTTGATTCCGATGCATCCTGATGCTGTAGGTAGCAAAAAGGTCAATCTTGAAACATGGTCGATGTTTATTTTGCAAAACTCTCCGCTGTCTCATCAGTCAGCTGCAAGGCAGATGTCTCATCTGAAAACATAACAATAAAACACCCAGTTTTTTGTTTATTACAATTTTTTATTAATATTATTTGGGTTGGTTTCAATGTCTTAGTTTTATACTCTGTAGGGTTTTCTTAGTGGCTGTCTCAGCTAGAAAAGTGCTGAAAGGTACAGGAGCATCTCAATATTGTTCAAGTTTTAGAACACGGTCGAGTACAATATAGCATGTTATTTTGTCACTGTGTACCTTTTACGTATATACTTGCATGCTCTCCCACAGACACTCTCACCCACAATCTGCGACTATACATTTTGCAGGCTTTAAACTGTATTCTGTTCTTATTAAAAATGCTATAAAGTAGACCTATGCAGTAGTTTACCTTCAAATGTCTGCAAAAGCTGTCAAATTCCCAGTCTGCACGGTTTTTCGTCCTTGTTTCTATCCTGAAGTGCGACGTCAGACGCCCGTGACGATTTAACAGTGAAAAGCACATGCTAATGGCGTCCGTACTCTTTAAGTATGTAACCTTTACACAATACCTGACAACCTTTACGTTAATACTGTAAAAATTACATGATCAATGTAAAACTTGACAACAGTTTTGTAAAAGCATAACATTACATATAAGTTATGTAACTTAAAATTTACCAATGAGTTATGTATTTGAGTTTGGTAAATTTTTACATAAATTGTGTAATATTGTACACAACTTTTTTTACCAATTTATTTTTTACCATTCATTTTGTGTGTGTGGTGCTGACTCATCTTGTGCACATTACGTGAAATATGACATGGATGGTGAAGATGGTGATAGGTGGAAGGGTCTATCGTATACAGCTCAACCTGGTGGTGCTGGGTGCTGTTCTTCCCCCACTGATTGTAGTACACCTCTTGGAGCAGGGGCGTGGCTGAAAGCGCATCATGAATCATTCTGCTGTGATTAATAACTGGACATCATGTTTCTGTCATGATACCACACTGTGATTGTCAAGATTTATGTTTTTGACAGTGGACAGATTTGTCAAGTATCTACGTGAACTTTCTCTTAGATATTCGCTTGTTGCAATGGCTGGTATTCATTTAGTTTCAAGGGATTTCATTTTAGAGTACAACCAGTCAGATGCGTCAAAGGAAATAAATAATAGCGTTGCCAGGTACTTTTGTTTGCCTATCCCGCGATAATCCCCAAAATGGAAAAAATGCATAGTGTTAGAAAATAATATTTTACAGTGACAAGAAAGTTATTCTCTTTAAGGCAGGGTCTTAGATTGGTTTTTGTCAACGTAATGCTGATTTAAAGGCAAAATTATAAAGAAACATGCAATAGAAATCACACTGTGATTGTCAAGGTTGATGTTTTTGACAGTGGACAGATTTGTCAAGTATGTACGAGGAACTACTCTTAAATATTTGCCTGTTGATATATTGCCTGTAAACGTTTAGTTTCCAAGGATTTAATTAGAAGACGGGTAAAACGGCGTTGCCAGGTAACTTTTGTTGGCTAGGCCTATCTCGCTATATTCCCCAAACGGAAATACAGTGTTGGCAAATAACAATATTTTACAGTGACGAGAAAATAAGATTCTCTCTTAAGTGCTACACTGGTCTTTGAAAAGAAATTTGATCAATGTGCTCTGACCACCTTTAGGAGTTAGGGTAGTATGAACACCTGAAAAAAGGGAAATAATTTTCCCGTTGTTTTTACCACTGACACGAACAAGATTAAATTCAGTCGTCCATCCTATGGCAATGATGTAGAATGAAGACAAAACTTCGACAAATATTGTTTGAAAGTCAAGGTTTAAGGCATTTAGACATAAAGCATTGTCATCTTCAAAAAGAGTCAAGGTTAATATTTGGTTCTCCCACACTTACCAACAACGACAATGAGCAAATATAAGTATTTTGTTGTTTTAATCAACGCAAACCTAAGTTAATAAGTATTAAAAAAATTATTTCAGATATTTTAGTTTTGAATTATACCTACATTATTTCACGTGTCTCATAAAATCAAAAACAACATAAAAACAATAATAATCCACAGATAATGATTATGTCTATAGAATATTCTAATAACTAAAATATTTCAATGGTTTCTGATCAGTGTAACTCTGGAGAGAAAAAACACGAATTCTAAGCGATCTGAAAGACGGATTGACATATTTTCTTTTAACAATCACCCGAATCATTTATGAGCCTTAAGTTTATTTGTTTCATCATTATGTAACTTTACTTTATTTATCACTTTCTGTGAAACAAAATCATGGAGGAAGAATCTCGTACTTATAAAACCTATTTTGGCACATTCTTACAGAAGCGTTAAAGGGACGTTGAGAGAGAAAGAAAATTGAAGTCATAGTTATGACTAGTCTTATAATTATGACTTATAAGAAGTCCTAATTATGACTTACATATCTTAAAGTATACTTACATTTCTCATAAATATGACTTAATCGGCACAGGTCATATTTATCACTTATGCTAGTTTTTAATGATGAGGTCATAAATATGTGCTAAGTCATAATTATGAGATATAAATCGTAATTATAATTTTATGTTATTTTTCTCAATGTGCGTTTATAGCTTCTGCCTCATTAACATTGTTCACGCCCGACATTCAAACCGGAGACCCGCGTTTAATTAGACATGAGGGCAATGCTGTAGTTTGCGGTACGTGTATGTTGGTAAATTGTTATATGACAATGCGAAACCAGAAAGAGGGACAGGTGGCAGGAACCCCCCCCCCCCCAACAACAACAACAACAACAACAAAATAACGATAACAAAAAATAACAAAAACCAAAAAGCTACACAAAAAATGAAAACTAATAAATAAAAATGTCTGGTTACGCCACTGGACATGAGGACAAAGATGGGGAATGGTGACTTGACAAAAAATACGAGATTACAGAGACAAGGACAAATCGATCAGCAATTGCTTCTGTCTCATTGTTTAACTTCTCGTAATTGAATAGGATATGAAGAACCATTTGCAAGACGTCGCCTGCGGCATAGCTGGCTTCCCAGCTTGGATATATTATACGTTGGCCTAACGTTTGCAAACGTAAGATTTTATAGTTAGGCAACAGTTGGCAAGTGACGTCGCCTTAACGTTATGTTTTCCATCTGGCCAACGTTAAAGACGTTGGGCAAACATTGGGCCAATGTCTGTACGTTCAACTTTCGTATGACGTATTAGAAAAAAAGTTGACCTAGTGACGGTAGTTGGCGTCGCATTGACGTTAATTTTCTACATTTATAGGTAGTTTAAATTTTGTACATCAACCACTTTTTTTTAAGCGCATTAAGTGTTTACTTAAGAGGCGCACGCTCTGATTGGCTAAGAGTTTTAGGACCATTCATTTAATTTATGCACAGTTAAGTTGAGTGAGCAGCAACACCGAAACTTTGGGAAAATTTCAGGGGGCACAATGGGGTGCACCATGTTTTCTAGGGGCCACTTCAGGCCAATTAAAACTGTAGTTTCTGTTTATGTCATTTACTACTTTGTGTTAGATAATCTGCCGTGGAGATAGAAAAAACATTGTCTGTGTGTAAAGAGAAAATAGTTTTAAAAATACTACATAGAAGTTCAAATTGTTTTACTTTTTCCGGGTAATTTTAAATCTCAAAAGTTTAGATTTCAAATGGGGGCACCCGGGGGGGATGGACATCAGTTGGGGGGGGGGGCACGTACCCTCCCCCCCCCCCGCTCCATCCCTCTCTCTTAGTTACGCCACTGGTGAGCAAGTCCTTGTTTGAAAAGGCATGCATGAGGTAACTGAGGGAGTATGTGTGTATCGTCGCATAACTATTGTTCTTGAGGTAGGTGTCAATTTTTTGGCCACCTGACTTTGGTAGCAGTCTTAGTTATTTATTGTATGCAGAAACTGCCAGAAAGAAAATGGCACATACAGGGCCATTGAGCAGATTTCATTTTTGAGCTTTGAATCAACCAACTCTGCGAATATTTGACATTTTCGGCACAAATTTTAATAGCCAACAGACACCGTTGTAATTGTAAAATAACAAAGGAACTCACAATCATGGCACTAATTCCGGGCTATGAGGGCAAGATCACGTGAACATCTCATTGGAAAAAAACCCTACCCCTACCTGATGTTTAGAACTTTGCCAGTCTATGTTTTAGTTGCAAATGCAGAATATTCTGTTCCAGAAATCAACAACAACAAAACAAAGCCATAAATGTTGGTGGATGGAAAGTTTTTTTAATTGATTAACGATATGTAATTATAGATTGGTATACTTTGGAGATATGCTAATGTAAATTTGACTTTGGATGTTGATCTTTAGAGATTGAGGTTTTTGAGGATGTTGTAATTTTGAAGAGTAAAGTACAACGGGGCAACATGGGACAAATAGCAAGTTTTTGGATTTTAACTTCAAATAGAATGTTACCTTAATCTGTCACGTGGGCTTTTTGTACTTAAGGCTATTTATATTTTCACATTTCAATGTAATTTCTAGGGCTTTTGGAATTTTTTTTAGACTAAAATTTTTAGACTAGTAATTTTTACTTTACTTTACCAATTTGGTGTACCGTTTTCCTCCATTCTTTTGGGGCATGGTGGGACGCATGCACTGCATCAATGATTGGTCAAAGAAATATTAAAGTGGAATATTATTGATATGGGTTAAATCGGATGAAGTTGAGGCAAGATGAGACAAAACATTGTATGACCATTACCAGAACTTTCAGTCTTTATTGTGATAAGTAAGTGGGTTTTTTTTTAAATGACTAATGTAAAATATGTTTTTGGATGTACATAATTACACAAGTTAATAAGATATATGTAAACTGAAGATATTAATATTGTAGTATTGAGGATTTTGAGGATGTTGACGTTTTGAAGAGTATTCTTAAGTGGTTCCAGTTGAAACTCGCAACCATAATTATCTGAAAGATATGTATTTATTCTGGATGATTGGAAAAACTAGAGAGAGAGAACTCGTGGTTATTCTGATAAATTCCAAATTGAAAACTAACAAGGAGGAAATGATTGTGTGATTTTGAAGTAAGAAGAGATAATTTATTTTTCTTAGGTTTTTAAATGTGGAAAGTGTAGCATTCTGACGAGCAAGTAAATGGACCTGAAGATTTATTTAACAAGTTCGAGGAAGCGAAATTTGAATGAGGTTTTGTTTGTTTTTGTTAGAGGAAGTTCCTGACGTATTTAGAATCATCTCGAAGAAAATCATTTAGAGTTATGAGTTTCATCTCTACGGAGCCCCTAAAGAGACAGGTAGAAAAAAAATTGAACAGGTTAAAAAAAATCAAATATTATTTCGTTCCCACGAAATAGTATTTCGTTCCCTCGAAATCATTTCGTTACCACGAAATATTAATTCGTTCCCTCGAAATGTTAATTCGAGGGAACGAAATAACATTTCGAGGGAACGAATCAAGTTATTTCGTGGAACGAAATAGTATTTCGATGTAACGAAATACTATTTCGAGGGAACGAAATAATATTTCGAGGGAACGAAATAATAATTTTTTCTTTTTTACCTTTTCAATTTTTTTTTACCTGTCCCCTTAGGGGCTCCGTACATCTCGAGTAAAGTAATTTATTTACGTGTTTATTTATTATTGAAAGCACATCAACAATTTTGCACTACATAATTGTATTTAAAGTCTTGTGAAAAGGGTAACCACTGTGTGCTAAATTTGTTTAAATAAATTAGGAAAAAATTGTAAGTAGAAAATTTGAAGGTTTCAGTATTCATTTATTTCATGGGCACATTGCCATTCATACTTTTAATTTGTCAGTTGGAACCATCCACCGTTGTTGCTGGCAACCTACAATTCCAACGAATGCGCTTCGAACATTATTACACCTGGTCACTGGGCCATTTATTTCATTCCTTTAACCATCTCAGTTCTCTTGGGAGTATACAGCCTGTGCTGTCAAGTATGTAGCACACCAAGCTATATCAATCACAAGAACCATCTCTGCCCTCACGGGTACCCATTTACCCTCTGGGTGAAGAGGCAAATATAGTTATGTGTCTTGCTTAAGGAAACAATACATGACCGGGATTCGAACCCACACACTGGTGACTCAGCACCAGAACTTGAGTCCAATGCACTTAACCGTAAATGAGATATCTACTGAAATATGTTAGCAGAAATAAAGAAGACAACATAAACTGTCAAGGCTGTAGCAAAAACCTGATTGTGTTTTCATGTCAAAATTATGACCGTAACTTGTCAAAAGGAACTATTATTGCAATTAGGACAAAACATGGGATGTTAACAACACGGAATTATGCCAGTTTGGAGCTATCGTAGCCTACTCGGAGAGCCATCACTCGTTTTTTAATTTGAACGCACAGAAGTTGAAGTTCATTGCCCATAAACACAAAGAAAATCGCAAACTAGCAACAAATTCATGTGCACTTCGATGAGTCTTAATTTGATCTCACCAATTGCAAATAGGTAGTACAAATTCAAGTACCTGAATGAGAAAAACGAAATCATGCATTCATGACAACGAAATTGAATGCATTAACCTTGCAGTTAAAAAGAAACTCTAGTCTAAGTGGAGTAGGGGATATGCTTGGATTTAAAGGCGTCTTAACAGCGGCGGCACCAGACCTGTTAATCTGGGGGGGGGCAAGAGGGGGGCAAACTTAAATTTAGGGGGGGGCAAACAAAAGTCTATAATGTATTGTATAAGCCTACAATTCACTCCAGAAATAAGATTTTGCACTGTTTGTGCAAACTGCGTGTACAATGGCTGCTTACGGTTTTGGGCAGACAATGCATTTCTATTTATAGCAAGTTTCCAAGCTTGTACAGATAAATAAATCCACATTTTATTAACATTGCCGGAGATGGAAAGTGTATTGGGCTTTTTTGATGGTGCCAGCTAATTATGATGGATGAAATTGAGTTTATTATTTACAGCGCAAACAACATTGTAACAAATTGGGTGCAATATGGTTTGGGATTAAACTCAATTTCCGCCATCGGGGAAAAAACTGGGGGGCAAACTAGGGGGGGGGGACAAAACAAAATAACAGGGGGGCATTTGAGTTTGGGATTAAACTCAATTTCCGCCATCGGGGAAAAAACTGGGGGGGGGGGGCAAACTGGGGGGGGGGGCAAAACAAAATAACTGGGGGGCATTTGCCCCCCCCCCCCGTGCCCCCCCCCCCCCCCCCATTAGCGCCGCCGCTGCGTCTTAATGAAATTGAATGAACTGTTGCTGAAATTGGCCGGGAAAATATACATCATTGCGGCTTCATTGATCACGTCCACCAGTACAGTAGCCAATAAACGATTTTGTACCAAGGCTGGGTTGGAACTTGATTGCTAAAAGTGCACTGGGATTATTCTCTGTTCAGTTAAGTCTTCTGAGAGTCACATGGAATCGATGTGGCATAAGACCTGCTCTTCGGAGCCCCCACTCCCAATATAGCGACTTGTTTAGACTCAAAATTTCGTCTGATAGCGCCCTCTTTTGAATCAATTAACTTCCTTCAGCTCATGGTAATTTACCGTATGGGGGACATACACAACGGCAGCGGCGTAGCCGGGGGATGGGGGGCAGAGGAGCACGTGCCCCCGCAAATTTCCAGTGCACCCCCCCCCCCCCCCGGGGGGGAATCCCTAAAGTGCCCCCTCACACACACACACCAACAAAATGGCGGGAATGTTTGTTTGTATAATCTAATTTATTGAACGATCGCGATCGGGATCACTATACTTGGCCTTTTTGTCTGGTCATGGCCAGCTCCTCCCAATAAGCCGTCAACTCGAACACGTATAGTTTGTTGGAAACAGTGATGGAGAGAGCCCGAAGACAAACAAGTTCAAAGCTGTTCTGGAGACGAGTATCTTACGGGTAGTAGCTTACGTATACGTCAACCAGTGTGCTTTGCGTTTCGAGGTGCTAGGCTGTGATGTTTAGTCGTATATTAATTATTAGCAGACCTTTAGAGACACGAGGTGGCAACAGACTTATCGGGTAAATTATTGCTCTTTGAAATATACAAACTCGGAAATATTTGTTTAAAGCAAAGTTACCAGATAAGTCTGCTTTTTTTCGTCGTCAAAGTCTCCTATTTGGTTGAATTTGTATTTTTGTGGTAAAGACACTAATTGGTAGACCAAAAGAGACTACCATTCGGGGTTACATATAGGGCTCAGAACCATTGACAGAGAGAGGGCAGCATGATAATGTATCGCACTGACTCTTACAAACTCCAAACTGAAATGGGATGCAGAAAAGGCTTTATCCGACTTCTTCAAAAGAATGTACATTTTCTTTATTCACAGATTACACCCATCATGTAATTGTTATTCTGAAGTGTTAATAAGTAACCACAATTAGCTTTCTAATGATTTACAATGTTATAAATTACAATTAATTAGCTAGATATCCCAGAGTTCAAAATGCACCTGTTATGATTGTATGTGGTAAACCACGCTGGAGCCATGTTACTTCCTACCAATCTTACAGGATGCCATCGTATCCAATGCAAAATGCAACAATCTACAGAGCACAGTGTAGTCATAGTAAGATCTGCACCCGACACTCTGGCAAACCTACTGATAGTCAATCCGTTTCTAAGATTAAGCTTAAAGGCCCTGTACACTATTGGTAAGATCGAAAAACACAAATGTTCACAGATTCACACATAACTTACATGATTTAAAGTAAGTAATGGTAGAAAGGGTTCCTTAAAATATTTCTGCCTAAAATGCTATCGTTTCTGAGAAATGAATAAAACAATAGTTTTTTATCGCGCGCGATAATAAACTCGATGTTTGAAAAACAGAAAATACATAAGGTCTCTTTTCACTATTTTCTCGTGACCTCAATGACCAATTGAGCTCAAATTTTCACAGGTTTGTTATTTCAGGTATATGGTTAATCACACAAAACATGAACTTTGTTTGCGACTGTTTTGTCAGCTCAACCAATCCTGTATAATACCTTTAAGACAATTCTCTTCTAAATTCAATCATTTTACTAATTTAATCAAAGTCTATTGTGTGTATTTGTAAGATTTAACTTGGTTTTATTGTTCATTGTTTTACTTTTTTATATGCTCATTTCTAACCATTCTAGTTAAGATTGTTATGCACTTTTGCAACGGTGGGCATTCAACATTTGAGAGCTATTTGAAACGCCATGAAACATTATATGTATCATTATTGATATTACAAATCCTAACTCATCCCAAGAATTGACCTATCTCGCCCAAAGGTAAAACAAAACTTATAATTGAGAAAATTGCAATTAAAGTTGCACTATTTTTTCAATTTGCTGTTTCGGAGTCTGCTAACTATCTCCAAAGTGCTAATCTATGATCACATAAACGGTAGACTGTCTCTTAAGTTGAAAACATCGGGTAGGGTTAACTCACAAAGAGAAGTTCAGGTTATCTTGCCCTCTTAGCCCGGATGTAGTGCCATGATTAGGAGTTTATTTTATCTTTTATTAATAACAAAGGTGTCTGCTTTCCATTACAAATTCTGTCAAAGATTTCAATTATTCAACGCAGAGTTGGTTGAACTCAAAGCTTAAAAATGTAATCTGCTGAAAGGTATTTATGTGGTGCTGGCAGTTTCTGCATAAAATATGACTGAGACCGCACCCCAACTTAAGGTTGCCAAAACATTCCAAGATTCTCTAACCATGGCACTTACTCCAAAAACAATAGTCATGCACCGATACACACATACTCACTCGGTCACCTCATGCATCCAAATAAGGACTTGCTCAATCAACTGAACTGTTAAGTGCATAAATTAAAAGAATAGACCTTTCTATTGCAACGTCACAGATCGAATTTTTGCCAACCAAAAGTGGACAACTATATGGACGCCATGAATGCAAAGCAAAAACAGATACAAAAGTTTGTTGGGAACAAAGCAACCAATCATGTGATGTATTTTTTACACGTTTACTTTTTTCTTTTTCTTTTTTGAAAATTTGCAGAAATGTTGAATTTGGTCAGAACGTTTGTTGACACGATTGAATGTTTTTCTAACATTCGACCGTCCATGCCAACCAGCGCGGTTTGTTTACCAACAATAGAAAGGTCCATATTCATTGGGCATAAAACTACCAGCCAATCAGAGCGTGCGTCTCCGAAGCAAACACTAAATACACTGGGTTTTAACAGATAGATGGTTTATCTACAAAATGAAAACTACTAATAAATACAATGTTTAATTCAGCCCGATGTAGAAAATAAATTAATGCAACGTCAACTGCCGACGTTTGGCCAATCATAAAGTATTATAATGTCCCAACGTTTTTCTACATGTCACACGAACGTTGGACGTACCGACGTTGCGGCGGGGTTGGCTCAATGTTGGCCTCGAACGAAATATATTTATTTCTTCGACGTTGCCCAGATGGAAACAACATCGTTTAGGCAATGTCACTTGCCAACGGTTGCCCAATAATAATATATTACGTTTTCCAACGTTGGGCCAACGTATACATTCATTCATTCATTCATTCATTCATTCATTCATTCATTCATAGGTTTATTAAAAATCACACTGAAACCAAATGGCTGAATTTAGTGATTAAAGGGAACATACCAAATACATCAAAACATTAAGATCCATCAATTATTAAAAAGTTACATTGAATAAATTACATTCAACATTAAAAGGGGAATTACACGCACACAAATATTGATAAACATTAAACATCAATAATTAATAATTTACATTAAAAAAATTATCTTAGGGGAAAAATCAAAAGAGTTACTGAGAGGAAAATAATTATGCCTCGGCAATAGCAGTTGTGCATAAAAAGGAATCGGGCTGTGGAGGTACCTCCTTGTAAGCCATTTAGGGTTTGTAAGTTAGTTGGAGTTCCTCAGAACCCGGTTGTGTTGATCCCAATTGGTTGATGGTAGCTATTGACGGAATTGCTTTGATTTCAAGAGTGAATTGGCAAATGTGTGAGGTATACATGTTAGCATGGACGCCAGCTAAGTTGCAAACGTAGTCTTGTAATTGATTCTTCATAATTATCCTGTCAAACAATACGACCAGAGCAATTTGGGGGTTTTCGATTTGTCCTCGTCTTTTTAATCTCGAGTAATTTTGTTTATCAATTCACTATTCCTTATCCTTGTCCGCATGACCAGTGGCGTAACCAGACATTTTTATGGCGGGGGGGGGGGGGTCACGAGATCAAAAAATTCACTGTTTCGATTAAATACCGGGGGGGCAAGAGGCGCAAGGGTTCTAAGCAAAGGGAGGGTCCCGTCACCTGCCCCCTTTTTGGTTTTGTAGATACATAAAAGAATTCCCCCTAAATACACATACCAAAAACTACGTTGCCCAGATGTATAATTAAACCCAGGTCTCCGGTTCGAATGTTAGACGTGAACAATGTTTATGAGGCATTTAGAAAAGTAAAAGAAAGTTATAGGCCCTCTAATTATGATTCATATCTCATAATTATGACTAAGCACAAGTCAAGACTATGACTTGTGCCGATTAAGTCATATTTATGAGAGATGTAAGTCATAGCTATACGACTTATACGCAGTCATAATTGTGAGATATAAGTCATACTAATTCTGACTTGTACTAAGTCATAATTATAAGAAATAAGTCATAATTTTGACTTAAAGGAACATTACAGAATTGGTTTTTGCTAACAAAACAGTTGCTGGCAGTGTAAGCACTTTATGTAATCCACCATATACATAAACTGACAAACCTGTTGAAGTTTGAGATCGATCGGCCATCTGGGTCACGAGAAAATAGTGAAAACCCGATTACACATTTGCATGAAATCATATAGCTTCAACAAATGAATAAAACGCTCACTGAGCGATAAACTCCAATCGGAAAATTAGTTTATTCATTTCTCATCAAATATGGCATTTCAGACAGAAATATTTCAAGGGATGTTTTCTACTATCATCATCAATAGACCGTGTAAGTTTTATATAAATCTGTGATAAAAAGTATATTTTACAAGTTTTTTTCTTACCAATTCTGTAATGTTCCTTTAAATTCCTTTCTCTCTAAATGCACCTTTAACATTTCTATAAAATATGTAATGATAGGTTTCATAATAAAAGTACGAGATTCTTTCTTCATGATTTTGTTTCCCAGAAAGTTTTAAATAAAATAATGTTAAATGATAATGAAGTAAATAAACTAATGGCTCAAAAATGATGCGGGTGATTATTGAAAGAAAAGATGTCAAAGTGTCTTTCATATCGCCGAGAATTTGTGTCTTTTTTTCTCTCCAGAGTTACACTGATCAGAAACCATTTTAATATTGTAGTTACTAGAATAATCTTGACATAATTATTATCTGTTGATTATTCTTTTTTCTATATTGTTTTGGATATTATGAGACACATGAAACAATTTAGGTGTAAAAAATAACCCTTAACTTTCTGAAATAAATATTGAATGAGTGGTCATAAATTATTAACATGGTTGGGCGTTGTTAAAATGAAACAAGAAAATACTTATATTCACTCATTGTCGTTGCTGATAAATGTGGGAGCATTGACATTTACAGCAAAGCCAAATTATGAACCTTGGCTGAAGCAAAACTACATAAAAAAGATTACCATGTTTTATGTTTAAAAGCCTTAAACCTTGACTTTCATTAAATATTTGACAAATTGTTTTCTTTGATCTACATTTTTACCGCAAGATGACGAATTTAATCTTGTTCAGGTTAGTAGTAAACACAATGAAAAAATGAATCTCCTGGTCTTCAGATGTTCATACAACCCTACCTCCTAAAGGCGATTAGAGCACATTGATCACACATTCATTTGAAGAACCAGTTGGACTTACATGTAGGGTCATAGATTGGTAAATACTCCAAAAATGAATGACTAGAAAATACTCACTTGGTGAGAAGTACTGCATCTGTCGATAGTTTAAACTATTTGAGTAAGTGAGTTATTTTCGAAGTAGTATGGTTTGGATAATTTTCCAATATTTGAATCTGAGAATCAGATCATGTTCTCATACTTCTTTTGGTTGGTGTCCGTTCGCGAATGCTGCGGCCAGAGATGCGGTTGGTACATTTTGTTGCTGTTTTCTCAGCAAGTAGACACTGTATTTTGCTATAACTATCACATGTGATTTCTATTGCATAATTTACTATTAAATTTCTATTATAATTTTGCCTGTAAATTAGAATTACGTTGAGAAAAATCAATCTATGACCCTGCCTTTTAAAAAAAATTACTTTCTTGTCCCTGTAAAATACTGTTTTCCAACACTACATTGTTTCCGTTTTAGTGAATATCGCGGGATAGGCAATAAAAAATAACTGGCAACGCCATTTCTTTTAATTATATTTATTTTACGCATTTGACTGGTTGTACTTTCCTGGAGAAAATCCCTGGAAACTAAATAAATACAGCCATTACAACAAGCGAATATCTAAGAGCAATTTCACGTAAATACTTGACAAATCTGTTCACTGTCAAAACATAAAGCTTGACAACCAGAGTGTGGTATCATAACAGAAACATGATGTCCAGTTATTAATCACAGCAGATGGATTTATGATGCGCTTTCAGCCACGCCCCTGCTCCAAGAGGTGTACTACAATCAGTGGGGAAGAACAGCACCCAGAACCACCAGGTGTAGCTTGATTCGATAGACCCTTCCACCCATCACCATCTTCACCACCTCGTCATATTTTACGTACCACTTACACGCAAATGTACTAGGACCAGTGATTCTACACCTTCTTCCTCGTTCTCCTATGATGCCTGTTGTAGCCATGTCGAAAAACTCATCAGCACTGAAGGTATCCCAATTAGTGCAAGAGAAGTCTGGAATATAAGAGAAAATCAATGTTGTACTCAAATACTTTTCAGTCGAGTATCAAGTATACATGTCGAGATGGTCAAGTATAGTTGTCAGTTACGAGTACTGATGGGCCATCAAGTACGAGAATAAGTCCAGAGTTAATTATAAACTTACTCAATGTACTCGGATATCAGACTACTCGGGACACGAGTACGAATGATAGCCAAGTATATCGAGTCCATCAGCCGAGTACCAACTACTTGGGTCTCCGAATATGCAACGGGTACGAGGGGAGACTGTACTTTATTTAAAAATACTTCGATATAAAAACACTTATTTATTATTTTTGAAAATTCCCAGACGACAATTTGTGCTTGTAGTTGTTAGTTTATTCCTCTATTCCTTGCATTAACACGCATACAGGAAATCAGAATGGAAAGCGGTATTTTGATCCGAGTATAAACATGGAGTCCAGTACATTTTCAGTCGAGTATCGAGTATTGACTTCCAGTATGAGTATTTGGCTGGCCGGTACAACTGTGAGTATACGAGTACCATTGCATGGAAACATTGTCTGATCTGCTCAATCGGCCCTGCGTAGATAGGCCGAACATAGCCTTTTTCCATGACAAATTGAAATTTATAAGAAAAATGCAATTATTATTTCCAGCATCGGTGCGCCTTCGAGTCACTTAGGTAAAATAAAAATAAAAACATGTTTAACGTCCTGCCTTTTTGAAAAAAGGAAGGAGAAGGTCCTTTTTGTCGTCTTCTTTTTTTCAGGATGGTTGCCATTTTTTCTTGGTTTTTTTTAGGGGGGGTGTGCTAAAGTAACAAAAAAAAAAAAACAAAAAAAAAACGATCTTATGTATTTTAGAATTGATTTTTTTGCGTCAGAAGTCGTTAAAATTTATCATAAAAAAAGGAGGCGGCCTACAAAAAGGAAGCAGGCGGGGACGCTAAACTTGTTTTTTTTATTTTTTTATTTGGCCTTTCACGTTTGCGGTTTTTTGCGAAATCTTCACGGAATTTTCTGCCTCCATGACGTAATCTAAAAAGAATCCTGCATTTAACGTTCACAATACTTACTAAAGTTGTGAAACCTGCGCTTGTATAAACGGTAACTTGCTAAAAATGTATGTTTATTATTATTTGGCCTTAAATAACCATTCAAAATATAACTTCATCTTCACATGATTTGTTTGTCCAAAGAATTTGTAAATCGATTCTTTTGGAATTAGGTCTTCTCTATAAAAACTGAATAAGATGTGACAGACAAACCACCATAATCAGAGTTCATCTTTGAGGGTATTGAGTTACCATGTTGTTCGATTTTTGGTGTTTGAGTGAGGTTTCTTACAAATAATCCCTTAAGCAAAAAAATATTAAATTTATATATGTTAATCAATTTTGTTTGTATGCGAAATTACCTGGATGGTAAAATGGGCCTCCGCAGCAGATTTGCTTGCTGAAGTCCTTCAAGCAAGCCCCGGATTCTACAGCTGTGTTGCAGGTAGAATTACAGCATGTATTCTCCATACTCAGACCTGAAGCTGATGTAAGTCCAAGCCAATCATCAGTAGTGTTACCATCATTGTCATACACGACGTGCCATTTGCAGTTTGTAGTGTCTCCTTTATCGCGTTGAATACGGCATTTTCGTCCGTAGTGGCCGATGATATCTACTGCAGCCATCTCAGCGAGGTCTTTGGCACTGTAGGTGTCCCAAGCTGTGCATGTAAATTCTAAAGAGCATGGAAAATAATAGTTACAGTAAAACAATGAATAAAAACAAAACAAAAAGGAGACGAAAAGGGACAAACAATCCTAAAAAATCTGAAAACCGGGCAGGCTTTGACTCCGACATGGATGAAGAGCTCATGTTAGAGAAAGATGCGTTTGAAAATCACATAAAAAAAGTTTTTGAGAAAAATGTGATTTCTCACTAAAATGTTCGAACCTGAAAAGGCTTCAGGAATAAGCCTTTCTCAGGCATTTGAAATCACACAATTCTATGCAACACGGGTGTTTTTTCTTTCATTGTTTTCTTACAACTTCAAATGAGCCAAAATGTTCACAGATTTGTTATTGTACGCCTATGTTGGGATACACCAAGTGAGGATACTAGTCATTGACAATTACCATAAGTATATCTTGCCTTAATTTAAAACTGGTAGTTTTCGATCCAAACCGGACCTTCGTAAGAGGCATAAACAAGCACAAACGAAAACATATCCATGTGTAGGAAAATAGAGAAGCAAAGAATAATGGGAAGGTATCCAAAAAAAAAAGACAAAATTATAGCCAATTAAATTTATTAATTTACAAGTAGTGGGGTGGCTAAGAACCAATCAGAGTAAAGTAGTAAGGACTAAGGGCTGGTCAGTGTAAGGGTGGATTACTGGACCATAAAGGCGGTAACTGCATTCTGGGTATTGCGGGAAGCATGAAAGGACAGGATTAGAGGGCAAGCTGCATCAGGGATGATGCAGCTAACAATAGGGAACAGGACAAATATAACTAGTGAAAAGAGTTTGGAAAACAGCAGAGAAACGAATAACGTTAGGTAAGATAAGAGTCTTGAATAAATGAAGGTGTACATATAGCTTCAACGCAGTTGAAAAGGGCTAAACAAAAAAGGGGAAAAGAAGAAAAATAATAACTACAACTAAAAACTGAAAACCGGCCCGGCTCAGACTCCATCCACCGACATGGATAACGGAGCTCGCCTATGAGAAATCTGCGTTTCGAAAACCACAATAAAAAAATCCCACAAGACATAAATAAACACAAATCAAGTTAGCCTCCTTACCATTTGGCGATGCAGCCTTTACTCTTCTAGGGCATCCAATCTGAATCTTCGCCAAAGCTAACTTAAGCCAGTGGTGTTTGTCCATGAGCTGACCATGGTATGCATCCGTAACGGGACCGAAGTAGCACGATCTCATCTTAGAATCTGCCAGATCCAATGTTACTTCATAGTCAAATAGAAAAAATTAAAACACAGTGAAAGTATTAAAAAGAGATAAAACCCAAAATTGAGTTAAGAACTGACATTTACTGGAGTTTGGATGAAACAAATTCACGTGTTACATTGCCAGAAGACAACTTTCCAGAACTTTTATGTTACAAGCAAATGTGCTTTTTGTGATGTCAGAGGACGGTCTCATGATGTTTTAGTTAGGTTGTGCACTATTTTTTATAGACCATACATAGTCCCCGGCTTCATATATAAGAGTTCAGAGTTGTCCAAGCACGTTTCTGGTCTTTCTCTTTAAAGTCGTATACTATGCATGCTAGCCTCTGTGTTGTTTTCATGAGATTTGTTGTTGCCACTAGCGCTGTTTTTCATGTTTGACCGTAGCTGGCGGGACAGGGTTGTGTAAACAAATAAAAAATTAATAATAAAAATTGAAAATTAAATGAAAGAGAAATGTGCAGAACAAGGTTCTTTACTGTAACCTTTAAGTTGCATGGGCTGATTTTCGCAGATTTCTGTTATTATTATTATTGTTTATTTATTTATTTATTTATTTATTTATTTATTTATTTATTTATTTATTTATTTATTTATTATTGTTATAATTATTTTTAGAAAAATTGACAGATGATGCTGTTTCAAAGCGAAAAGCATACAAAAACTTTCGCATAATTTATGTTACGGACAATGCACAAAATACATGTAACATGAAAAATTGTCTGTCACGATGGACGTGAGATATTGTCGGGATCCTAACAAATTCATGTTTTATTGGGTGAACTTTTTGTGCTGAATTGAAAGCTTATAGCTTTCTCCAATCTATTAAAACAGCTATTTGAATCTAAACATTTTTGTCAAATCGGCCAGAACTCGGACCTAGCATCTTTTACTTCAATCTTAAGTTACTTGGTCGGATCTCAATTACTTCAGTTGTACAAAGCATTAATGTAAATAGCAGTTCTTACTGCTTATTATTTGAATCTTAAATACCTAACATTAATTGGAATAATGTTAGCCCTTTGAGCTGCAAGGGGTTGTTGTCACGGGTAGGCTATCTTACTTTTTCCGTAATTACTCCACTGTGAAAAGAAAGCCCAAGATTCCCAAGGAAATTAGTCAGTTCCCTTTACAGAATTACATCGATGGAACTATCTTGTTCACTGTTTAGGGAACTAGCACAAAGCAAAACAAACATAGACTCCAAAAACTTCAAAACCCACTTCAGATTGTCTTTGCTATTGTTATTTTATTTTTAACAGTTATAATGCAGGTTGTCTTATAACGTTACAACATTTTTGTGCATGAATAAATCTATTAATGACATTAATTCTTTTGTAGCTTATTGTTCCAAATTTTTAGTTCAGCCAAAACAATGGAAACTGTTTGGCTCCTACATTCCGTTATACACTCTCACAAAACGAGTGGAAAAAAAACATTGATTTACAACTGAATATTCTGTGTATCCATTACAATTTTTAATTGAATAATTTTGCCATTTAAATTGACCTCAGTACCTTGCGATGTATTCATTATTGCAATAATGTGTTTAATTACCGCTTTTTATATTTTGGAAATAAACCAATATAATATGGGGTCCCTTAGCTGCCGCTCCCCAGGTTGTATCTTAAAAAAATTGGGTGCGATCCCTGGCTACACGGCATTTAAATGTTGTATATGGCTTCTGACTGGCACCCCGAAATTATAGATATTGACAAAATAGAGAGAACGCCAACGTAGGGCTAGATAGTTTACAGTTGGTCGAGCGCCGACACGTTAATTCGGAGGTCATTGGTTCAAATTGCGCTCGTTAGTCAATTGCCCCCTTGTTCAACCCCAAACTTTTACATTTTCTTGAAATTATAAAATTGTAAAATAATCCTTACTCTTAAATTTGTCATTTTAAAAACATTTATTATTTGTTCTCAATGTGGTGCAGTAGTGCTGTCTTTGTATTTTTTCTGTACAGTATTTTCTGGACATATTTATTTTAACGAAATTTTAACTTAGACAAAGCTGGTTAGCCGCGAAGCGTCAGAAAGGGGATACCACATACGCGGGCACGCGAGTGGCGAAAGTTTCAAACATTATTCATGACTCGTATACAAATAAGTAAAGTGGAGAAAGGTTAACCAATCACAATGCATTGTTTGTTAAGGTATGCTGACCCCATTGCTTATGGTTTGGAATCGAAAATAAATGATGGCGCTGTCCATTTCAGTGAAACTTTATGACTGTTGACTTGAAATACATACAAATTTTTCAAGGTTAGGGGCCGTGTCTGTTTATTATCTTTGCAGTTTTTTGTCGTTGTGACGGGGATATGTGTTTAGCGATATAAAGGGTGAGCGAATGAGCCATAGTGACAGTGACGTCAGCAGACAAGGTATAAATGTAAATGGTAGAGACCGTGAGGATATATATATTCTCAGATCCTCTTCTTAGCAAAAACATGTGTTTTCATGACTCAATTTCGGGCAATCTTCAGTTGCGGGTGTGTGTGATTCTAAAAGAATCAGACGGTCTCATATCTAGCGTAAGACATACATATTTGTCATGCTTAGGTTGAAGATGATTGTTATAAATCTTAATTCAGATATCACTTTTGAGCGATACTCTAAGTTCAAGTAGGTGACCGGTTTTGCAACTAACGTTCTTTGGTGTAAGATCACTCAAAGTAAAAAAACAGATTGGCTTAATAATAATAATGATGATAATAATAGTAATACAGTAATTATATATCGCAAAAACTCTTTAAAACAATTTAAAATGTAAACAGAAAAATTAAGTGATAAAAATCACCGTTTTCAATGATGAAAAGTGAGCGCATTTAACAAAGGTTGTGCTTTTGCCACATTGAAGAGAAGGAAATTAGAATAATATTAATATTCATTGTAGTTGCCATTGTATATTGTATGACATGGTAGTGGTTTATCTCTCCTTTGTAAGTGTGGTTAGGGTAGCATAAATATATAACAAATAAAGAAAAACATTATAAATTCCTGACAAGTTGGAAAGGGTTTCGTGGTTTAGCCACTCCCAAGGTCTCTCATCAGTAGCTTCGTGGATGCACTTTTTATAAACCAGGAAGGCCTTGACGAAAAGCTTTCTAGTTTGAATAATTTCCAATTAAAACGAGATTTATGCAATAATGGTTCTTAATTATAAATTCAAAGGCACCATTATATTTGTTTGTAGTTGCTAGCAGCAACGAAGAGTGAGCTTAAGGATTGCATTTTGGATTGCGTTAATATCTATCATCAAAACAAAAACCAATTCAACCGAGCTGATGTGTATAAACTATGGTGGCTTGAAAGGGACATCGAACATATACTACGTAAATATTTATGTACGTTTTCACGATTTGTGCACCGAATCGCAAATATTCGCGTAAATTATATATTCGATGTCCCTTCAAAGCCACCATAGTATATATATTACCATGGCAAACAATTAGCCGCGACAATGTGTGTTATATATACTATGGTGGCTTTAAAGGGACATCGAATATATAATTTTACGTAAATATTTGCGATTTGGGGCACAAATCGTGAAAACTTACGTATATATTTACAATTTCAAGTAATGAACCACAAGGGAAACTGACTGGGTAATTTCAAATAGTTTGGGGTTGAACAAAGAAAAATTGACTAGAGCGGGATTTGAACCAACGACCTCCGGATTAACGTACCGGCGCTCTACCAACTGAGCTATCTAGCCCTATGTTGGCGGTTTTCCTATGTTGTCAATATCTTTGTTGGGGGGTTGCATGGCTTCTGACTGGCACCCCCAAACAAGATATTGACAAAATAGGGAGACCGCCAACATAGGACTAGATAGCTCAGTTGGTAGAGTGCCGGTACGTTAATCCGGAGGTCGTTGGTTCAAATCCCGCTCTAGTCAATTGTTCTTTGTTCAACCCCAAAGTATATAATATATACTATTTACGTAATAATTATATGTTCGATGTCCCTTTAAAGCCACCATAATATACGCCGCGTGACTCCATTATTGGTATATTGTATGCACAGCCATGCATGAAGTTTCTAGCCTTTTTATCTAGGTCTTCGTAGCTTGGACAGCTTTGTAGAGCCGCAACCCCAAGCGACTGGAAGGTGAGACCACGCACGCGAGTTGCGAAGCCACGAGGGCCTTTTTCAACTTGTTTGCGGTTTCTAATGTTTTTCTTGATATCTCGATTTTTGCTAAGGTATGCTGACCCCATCGCTTATGGTTGGTTTGCAATCGAAAATAAATGATGGCGCTGTCCAAGTCAGTGACACTTTATGGCTGTTGACCTGAAATACATGCAAATGTAGAACAGTTTTAACTTGTTTCATGGTTGGGGTCTTTGTCTTTGGGGTCCTCGTCATTGTGACGGGATTTGTGTTTAGCGAATATAAAGAATGAGCGAAGCAGCCATTGTGACAATGACGTCAGTAGACAAGATATAAATGTAAATGGTAGAGACCGTGAGGATATATATTTTTTTCAGATCCTCTTCTTAGCAAAAACATGTGTTTTCATGACTCAATTTCGGGCAATCTTCAGTTGCGGGTGTGTGTGATTCTAAAAGAATCAGACGGTCTCATATCTAGCGTAAGACATACATATTTGTCATGCTTAGGTTGAAGGTGATTGTTATAAATCTTAATTCAGATATCACTTTTGAGCGATACTCTAAGTTCAAGTAGGTGACCGGTTTTGCAACTAACGTTCTTTGGTGTGAGATCACTCAAAGTAAAAATTTGTTTTTTTGTGTGTGTTTTTTGCGACGGTTTTACCGGAAGCTTGAACATAATCGTTAACAAGTTTTCGGAGCAATTTCTAAAATGGTGAAGGTTTATCTACGGAATGTTGGTTAAGAATTTTCTTCCGCTTATGGAGTAAGAATATTGTTCTTCTTGAATTTTTTTGAGAGTTTGAGCAACGTAAAAACAGATTGGCTTAATAATAATAATGATGATAATAATAGTAATACAGTAATTATATATCGCAAAAACTATTTAGAACAATTTAAAATGTAAACAGAAAAATTAAGTGATAAAAATCACCGTTTTCAATGATGAAAAGTGAGCGCATTTAACAATGGTTGTGCCACATTGAAGAGAAGGAAATTAGAATAATATTAATATTCATTGTAGTTGCCATTGTATATTGTATGACATGGTAGTGGTTTATCTCTCCTTTGTAAGTGTGGTTAGGGTAGCATAAATATATAACAAATAAAGAAAAACATTATAAATTCCTGACAAGTTGGAAAGGGTTTCGTGGTTTAGCCACTCCCAAGGTCTCTCATCAGTAGCTTCGTGGATGCACTTTTTATAAACCAGGAAGGCCTTGACGAAAAGCTTTCTAGTTTGAATAATTTCCAATTAAAACGAGATTTATGCAATAATGGTTCTTAATTATAAATTCAAAGGCACCATTATATTTGTTTGTAGTTGCTAGCAGCAACGAAGAGTGAGCTTAAGGATTGCATTTTGGATTGCGTTAATATCTATCATCAAAACAAAAACCAATTCAACCGAGCTGATGTGTATAAACTATGGTGGCTTGAAAGGGACATCGAACATATACTACGTAAATATTTATGTACGTTTTCACGATTTGTGCACCGAATCGCAAATATTCGCGTAAATTATATATTCGATGTCCCTTCAAAGCCACCATAGTATATATATTACCATGGCAAACAATTAACCGCGACAATGTGTGTTATATATACTATGGTGGCTTTAAAGGGACATCGAATATATAATTTTACGTAAATATTTGCGATTTGGGGCACAAATCGTGAAAACTTAAGTATAATTATATTTACAATTTCAAGTAATGAACCACAAGGGAAACTGACTGGGTAATTTCAAATAGTTTGAACAAAGAAATAGAACAAAGAAAAATTGACTAGAGCGGGTTTTGAACCAACGACCTCCGGATTAACGTACCGGCGCTCTACCAACTTTTTAAATTCTAAAGCACCATTGTCCATTATATTTATTTGTAGTTGCTAGCAGCAACGAAAAGTGAGCTTAGAATTGCATTATGGATTGCGTTAATATCTTTCATCATTTTACAAAAAAACCAATTCAACCGAGCCGATGTGTATTTAAACTATGGTGGCTTTAAAGGCCCTGTACACTATTGGTAAGATTGAAAAACACAATGTTCACAGATTCACACATAAATTACACGATTTAAAGTAAGTAATGGTAGAAAGGGTTCCTTAAAATACTTCTGCCTAAAATGCTATCGTTTCTGAGAAACGAGTAAAACAATAGTAATTATCGCGCGCGATAATTTGAAAAAACAGAAAACACATAAGATCTCTTTTCACTATTTTCTCGTGACCTCGATGACCAATTGAGCTCAAACTTTCACAGGTTTGTTTGTTCATGCATATGTTTAATCACACAAAATGTGGACACTGATTTTGAGCTGTTACCAAAAGTGTACAATACCTTTAAAGGGCGTCGAACACATATAACGTAAATATTTACGTACGTTTTCACGGTTTTGTTTCCCTAATCGCAAATATTTGCGTAAGTTATATATTCAATTTCCCTATAAAGCCACCATAGATATTATCATGGCAAAAAATTAACCGTGCCAATGTGTATATATACTATGGTGGCTTTAGAGGGACATCGAATATATAAATTACCTAAACATTTGCGATTCGGGGCACAAATCGTGAATTTTTACGTAAATATTTGGGTAATAATGTTCGATGTCCCTTTAAAGCCACCATTACATATGGTGCATCACTCAATTATTGATATATTGAACGCACAGCCATGCAGTTTCATGTTAGTGGTGTTGTATATAGTTGGTTTCGCTGGAAACCCCAATTGGCCTTAATAATCTAGAAAATAGTAAATTAAATATAAAATACTTTATGTTTAAACTGTTTGAATACTGCTTGCATAAAATAACAGACCTGTGAAAATTTGGGCTCTATTGGTCATCAAAGTTGCAAGAAAATAATGATAGAAAAAGCACCCTTGTTGCATAGAATTGTGTGCTTTCAGATGCCTTAAAAAGGCTTCATGCCTGAAGCCTTTTTTAGATTTAAATATTTTAGTGAAAAATTACCTCTTTCTTAAAAACTACATCACTTCAGAGGGAGTCGTTTCTCACAATGTTGTATACTATCAGCAGCTCTCGGGTGCTCTTTACCAAGTAAGTTTTTATGATAAAGTATTGCTTGAGTAATTACCAAAAGTGTCCACTGCCTTTAAGGTCCAACAACCAGAACAGCAGCAACAAGAACAACAACAGTAGTTCTGAGAAGGCCTGATATTGCTCAAAATTTGTTCATCTCAATGAACAAACAAAAAATGATGAACCAAATTATAATTTTATTTTTAAAAGCACATACAAAAGTATGTATACAAATTTTAAAGTGACGAGGCTGCAATAAAGTTGTGATGAGGTTATCAGCTGTGTTCTGTTTTGAGGTTTTTGTTGTTGACATTATTGTTGGTTTTTATATGTAAAAAAATATTTAAAGGATTGCTATGGACGAGATGCATCCACTAAACAGGAAACAATTTTGTACATCTGAAAACAATTCCCACCACATATACTGTATTGTTACCGGGTTTCTAAATTATATTTCCTTATGTAGCAGGTTAAGCATTTCCAGAAAGCAACTCCATAGCCCAGCTAGTGTGAGAGATTTAAAATGTAAATCATTAACATCAAGTCAACTCTCAAAGTGAATGATCAATAAATTATAAGTTATGCTGCATCCGGAGATTTAATATTAATTAAAATGCAAAAGAAATTATAAATGGTTTCATGTTTCGACCCTATGGCAATCTCTTTCTCAGAAAAACATTAGTTCGGTCTTTTTTAGCCTTTCAAAAAGACCCTGCTGGGGTCGAAACACGGGTCCTTCTATTTGTTTTGTTAACTTGCTTTATTTATACCATAAGTCACCTTGCTCACAAAGCACGTCAACAAAATGAACTATTGACAAAACAAATACTATTTAACAACAACAATGCAACAAAAGCTGGAAGGAAATTAACATATGAAAGCAGGGTAACTGAGCAATGAACATTGCATGCACTGTTGATGAATTTTACAATAAAGCATTAGAAAGATATATTGAACCACTGTCGATTCTTCATAAAGATAAACATGATGATGATGGTTTTGGTTGGCAAGCAGTTTCCATGAATGCTAAATACATTTATTTATAAATAATAAAGATAAATTTCCAAAGTGCAAACTGTTGCAGATCGATCTGCCTCAAGGCGCTGAATATAAACAAGTGGATTAAACAAGTATATATATAATAAAAAAAATTAATTACATTTGAATATAATGAATTTAAAGATTTTTGGATACTCACCAATAGCTATGACGATCGTAACTAGTACTTTTGTCAGCGTACCAACACATGCAAGACGACTGCCGGAAAGCATGGTTTAGATACACGAGTGCTGAGACAGACTGGTGTAGGCTTCAGATGCACTGGTACATAACAGACTTGTATACTAGACCGCGAGTGGTGATGTTCTGCTATTGATTTTTTAATGTAATCTCAGACTGTCGTTAACAATAACAGAAGGCTGTCATTGGCGTAGATCCATGTTGAAAAGGAACGGACGATGCACAACACCCATACGAGATAAATTTAGAATGAAATTATAACGTATAGGGTGAATCAAGGATTTTTGGTAAAGTGAGCATGGATACGCCATTTTGAAAATTTCAATAAAAGTTGCTGGTTAGCCTATTTCTACCTAGGACCTGTTTTAACTCAAATCTGCAATGGCCCTATAGCCAAATAGCTTTCTCATGAAACTGTGATTGTGTGCCAAATTCCATGCTTGGATCCTCAAAGGTACATTTCGCTCCAATTAATATACGTTCTTGGTCAACTTAAAGACACCATTTAAGGAAAACTGACGTTTGTGATCTGTGGGACACCCACTACCTCCTAGTATAGTTAAATCTGGCCCTGGTAGGACGCCAGTCACCGTTGCACTTCTATTGCAGGCAACAGATGAGTCCATACTTTTGGTAATAACTCCAAAAACAAATTACTATAAAAAATTATTTGGTAAGAAGCAATGCAGCTGCTGATAATACACTTTGAGAAACGATTCCCTTCCAATGAATGTGGTTTTAGAGAAAGGGATTCAAACAAATTTCATTCTAAGACTAAGAGTGTGTATTCTATTTATTGATTATTTTAATTGACATAACCACTCCAGATTTTCGACGATTTAAAAAACAGTACCACCTTTTGAAATGAAATTTAAACAGGTTAGTTTTATTGTGCAGAATATCTAGATTTATCTACATACAAATCGATAATTTTGTACCAAATAATTTCATTTAAAGGCAAAGTATAGGCCTACCTTTGGTTTTTTGAACACTTCGATTGTTTTAATCCTATATGGATGTAGAAATGTACAATTAAACTAACCTGTGAAAATTTCATTTCGCAAGGTGGTAGGGTTTTTGAGATGTCGCCAAAAATCTGGTGCATGAAGAATAATCCATAATGGGGTACAAAATCTGAGAAACGTTTTTGACAGAAAAGTTTCTCAGATTCAACATTTTTGAGGATGAAAACTGACATCTTTTTTCATATCCACATTATTTTGAATTGAAATATTTCTCAAAATGCTTTATACTATATAGAAAGTTGCTGTACTTCTAACCAAGTAAGTTTTTATTGCCATACATTTTTAGAGTGATTATACCAATCCCTTTAAAGTCTTGTGAAAAGGGTAATAACGCCACATGTGCTAGATTTTTGTATGAAAATTCGAAGATTTTGAATTTTGTTGGCACATGTCAATCGATACTCTTAATTTGTCAGTTGGAAACACCCACCGTGGTTGACAGTTGACTTGACATTGACGTCTTTTTTCTGTTATTATTTTTTCGTTATTGCCCGTCAGAATGCAGGCCTATTTAAAGGTACACGTTGCCTTGAATCGGCCGAGTTGGTCTATGAAAAGCGTTTGTAACCGTTTGTTATAAATTGAGTATGGTTAGAAAGATGTGATAAAAGTTGAATACAATGATCCACACAATATGCCTCGAAATTGCGTGGTTTTCCTTTTACGTCGTGAACTAACACAGTCGGCCATTTTATGGAGTCAAATTTTTGACTCCACAAAATGTCCGCCCGTGTTAGTTCGCAAAGTTCAAGGAAAACCACGCAATTTCGAGGCATATTTGTGTGGATCATTGTATTCTACTTTTAAAACATCTTTCTAACCATATGCATTTTATAACAAACGGTTACAAACACTTTTTATAGACCAACTCGACCGATACAAGGCAACGTGTACCTTTAAGTAATTAATGTTTTCATATGCATTGTTACTTTATATTTAGAAGTTATTTTATTTAATTTATGAAACAATAACTACATACATTCTTAAAGTAATGTAATTAAACCTTCCACTGCACAACTTGTCTTTTTAATATAGTCAAAACTGTTATTCGGATGAACCACGTGATCTTCATTTTTTGAAAAATGCTCGAATTGATAGAGGTAACACAGCAGTACAAAGCTAACTTTAAATATAACTACATTCAATCAAGTCGTCAAACTAAGAAGAAGAAAAAAACTTCTAACTTCTAAGCCCCGCCTATAAATTTGCATTTTTGTCATCGTAAGTGGACGAAAGTTCAACGCATTGGCTCCACATTGATCGCCAACATAAAATCATTGCGATAAGTCCAACATGAGGACACCGACGTTTCGTTGCCCACATTATTAATTTGTTGTGAATCAACGTTGAAGATCGACCTTTTATTCTGCACAACAATTCCCGACGTTGGAACAACCTCAGTATGCCGATGTAAGGTATATTGTTTAATTGTGACAACGTTGAATCTACCTGTTGTATTGCACAACAATTTGTATTAGGGGATGGGGTTCAAACCACTGGTCCCTTGAGTGGTCGCTACGAGATCAATCCTTGAAAATTACGCTTAGTGAAACAAAAATCAGAGGATGATAATAATCGTTTTTAAATAACGTCGATATTTGTTCAAAATTTGAAGGGGAAACGTTTTGTAATAAATTTCCCACTTTGACCCATTTACACACGTTAGCCGCAGCAATAAACCAAGCAATAAACCAACCTTAACAAATGAAAAATGCTCGTAAAACCTGTGTAGACCCTAATGTAAAACCGCGATTGCTAATAATGCGCAATACCCTCCCCCACCCCCCACCCCCACGTCCCCGTCTCCGGCTCCGGGGGATTGGGACTTGAGTCAAGTCTAGCTCGGAGCCGGAGACGGAAGCCGAGGTGTGGAAACCTCCCTTAAGAGTCCTCCTCCCGAACTGAAGGGGAGAGCAATCTTTCTTAACTCCTGCGCCACGCCCCGTTACGGGACAAATTGCCATCACAAAACAGCAAAATCATAGGTTTCTAACCATATCTAAAAAACTAAAAAATATAGTAGTATATCAATCAAGTATTTTCCTGCGTTTTTTCTGTTTTGTTGTAGTCCTGATTTTCTGAGCTTAAGTTTCATATTAATTATTGCACACGGTTTTGTTTGTATTAGCGCCATGAGTACTTGTGGATTTGTGTGCTTTGTAAGATTTCATTATTATTATGTGGAGGTGGTCGAACAAACTGCTGGTCGTCAATAATGGCAGGTGCCCCCCCCCCACGAAAAAAATATCGACAGTGTTCACAATATAAAAAATAATAATAAAGACATTTGTAAAGCGCCTAATGCAGAAGCCTCTAAGCGCATAACAAGAAAAAGAAAAGGGAAAGAAGAGGAAAATGCGTGTTTGTATAATCTAATGGAGTGAACAAGAATGGTGGCCCCCTGCAGCGTCCCCTCCCAAAATAAAAGCATAACCCCACCACTGACAATCCCCCCCCCCAACTTGAAAGTAATTCCCCCGTGCCCCCCCCCCCCATCCCAACCGAAAAAGTCCTGGCTACGCCGCTGATCATTTGCCATCTTAGAGATGTCACTACACCGAAACTGCATCTGGAGACACTTTTAGTTCTTTCATACATTGAGTAGAATAAATATTGTTACTTGTAAACACACATTTTGGCCTGAGCACTTCCACAAACAGATTTCTTTCTCTGTCAGTAAATACAAATAATTACCATAACAAAAGCAATTGCCATGACACACACAGAAGCTGTAGAGAACTGGTACCCGGTATCCTTAACGTGATGATTTCATTGGTAAAGGTAATTAGCGATCAGCGGAACGGCACCACCTAGCCTGAACAACAGGTATTCCGACCGAGTGTGTCGTGTGTGAATGTGTGGCAATGAATCAAACTGCACGCCAGATTTTCATGATTTAACAAGGTAGGTAACGAAAATTAGTCCCCTTATTTTCTGAAGTCAAGCTTTTGTTACTTTTAAATAGACATCCTCGAGACATTATGGTTGTTTCTGTAGAGTTACCGGGAGACGCAATTTTTGTAAATGATGGTTGGTCAATGAATGAGTCAACTCGACCGTGGTTATTTACGTGTATTTTTTTTTATGAAATAGAAGTTTACATATAAATAGGTACATTGCCTTCAAAATGTTGCTGTTTGCAATTACTCCTTAATCTTTGTAAGAGTTGTTCATAGACTAAAGCCAAACTGTGTGTTGTAATTAGTAAGGTAGGCATGGTAGGTAATGTTTAAAAAAAAAAACTGGAAATACAACCAGCGGACAAACATACGTACGGTCATCCATTTTGAGGAGTTAAAAATTACTAATTAGGTTATACAAAAACCACATAAGTTCAATAGATATAAAAATCATTACATTCTACTTTTAAAATATCTTTTAAACTTGATATGCAACTGAGGGGACTGTTCCATTTCTCTCAGCTATGGATCAGTCCAGATTTCACCTCATTTTTATAGTCAAAATTAGACCCAGTAACTGGGGCGCTGTATTCCTTTTCTGACATTATCTGTCATACTAGCGCCCCAGCGAAAGCTGCCCATAGTCTGAGGAAATGCAACATTTTCATAAAAAATCATAGATGTCACACCAAAAATGCCCCAAAATGACGGAAATACCCAACGAATTACCTTCAAAACTGCCAACTGGCCTCTCCATATGTTTAAGATGTAACTCCCGGCATGAAATTGTACTCACGGAAATTTGTCCGGCTAAAAAATGATGATTTTTGAGACATTCCCGGTTTTCGTTGATCATGTCCAGCCATCGTTTTCATAAACAGCCGGACCCACAATGCATCTGACTTCTCGTTCCAAGAAGTCAGATAACAACGATGGCTGGACATGATCAACGGAAACCGGGAATGTCTCAAAAATCATCATTTTTTAGCCGGACAATTTTCCGTGAGTACAATTTCATGCCTGGTATTACATCTTAAACATATGGAGAGGCCAGTTGGCAGTTTTGAAGGTAATTCGTTGGGTATTTCCGTCATTTTGGGGCATTTTTGGTGTGACATCTATGATTTTTTATGAAAATGTTGCATTTCCTCAGACTATGGGCAGCTTTCGCTGGGGCGCTAGTATGACAGATAATGTCAAAATTTCGAAAAAGGAATACAGCGCCCCAGTTACTGGGTCTAAGTCAAAATCAGATTTTGCTAAATCATGTACTGTATGTATTGTTCAATTTATGTATTTTTGTTTATTTATTTCATTTTTTTTTTTCCTTCTTTTTCTGGGGGGATATACATAATGTAGGGCCGCGCCTAGACACCTGTTTTTTTTACTTAAAAAAGCCCAAACTTTTAGGGTACACAAATTAAATACATAAGAACATAGTAAACCAAAACAAACATCACAAATCAAGCAACAGCACACAGGGGAAGAACTAATAATTTCAGAGAGGTTGCCTAGTTAATTGTTTAAAATGTCAATAATAAAAAATGAATAGGGCAATTTTTTAAACCAACTAGCATCTATTGAAATAACCCAAAATCTAACCGTGCTGAGAAATAAATGAATCCTCTTTCTTATAAACCACTTAACTGCGTATGACGAGATATCTCGTCATCACAAACTTACCCTTATATTGCGTATGACGAGATATCTCGTCACCAAGTTTGCGGTTTAAATGAGGTCAAAGATATGCTCTGTGACCCCGGGTAATCCCCTCTTACGTGTCTTGTATGACGAGATATCTTGTCATCACAAACTTACAGTCAGGCGAGTTTTCTTACTAAATATGGCGACTTCACGAAAGCAACAGCGCTTGTCATCTGTGCAGGCTTTGACCTAAGCTTTGGATTCAGATCTTGAACTGACAGACACTCTCATGTCTGTTGATAGTGATGATGATTCACAAATTGAAGAGCCGTGTTTACAAGATGCTGAAGACGTTGATGATACAGCAGCCTCAGATATAAGTGGGGATAATCGGAGCAATTCTGGGTCTGATCAAAGCTTTTCATTTATCCTTTTTTTGCATTGTTTTCCTTCAATTAATTCCGCATTGGGGGTTTAGCTAACGATAACAAATTACGCAGTTAAGTGGTTAAACGCACAGTACATGTTTGGTAATTGGAGCCTACTGATTGTGTTAATCCTATATAAATGTAGGTACATGTAATACAATAAAACTAACCTGTGAAAATTTCACTTCAAAGGGTGGTCGCGTTTTTGAGATATCACCAAAAAAACGGAGCAAATATTTCCACGCAGGAAGAATATTCCCATAGGAATACACAGTCTGTCTCAGATTCACATTTTGGGGAATAAAAAGTGGTATATTTTCCATAACAGTACTTCGAAGTTAAAAGTTTCTCAAAATTCTTTTTTTTTTACCCAAAGCTGCATTACTTCTTACCAAGTAAGTTTTTATTGCCATTAATTTTCAGAGTCATTACCAAACGTGTACTGTGGCTGTGCCTTTAATTGAAATTCTAATTGTAAAATTCTTATTAACCTTTTCATCATACTTGTTTAATTTTTTTACTGTTTAGGTATTTGTGCTGAGTTTCAACATGTTAGTACTTCATTAAGATGCTGTCAAACTCGGTGAAACCATCCCTGACCATGGTCTCTTGAAACAGTTCCTTCAGAAACATTTTACAATGGCAGTGGACGGTGACCCATCCATGGAAAGTCAAAGCAAAGATGCTACATCAACCAGCAGGAAGGAAGATGTATCTGAAACACAATGTGAAAAGTTTACTTCTCAAGACCAGGAAAAGAAATGGGTTGACAATCTTCTCGATAGCAGTCCGCAAGACGAGAATCTGGAATCATTCTTAAACTGTGTCAGCTGGGGAGAGGCTGCAATTGGATGGAGACTCGCTGTTCCAAATGTCACGTATATCACTCGGGTACCGGAATCCAACTCTAGAAAAGATGGGGACAAAGAGAAAGATGCCATCAAAAGTAAGAACTCTCTAAGACCGAGTCCACTTGATATAGATCAGTCTTGGAAGAAGTGTGTTGAACCAGGAACCTACAGGTATGTTCACAAAGCAGCTCATGGAAGACCGCTAAAGAAGAGTAAATTAAATAAAGGCCCAGTGAAGAGACCAATGGACGCCCAACTTCAAGAGCATATAAGAAAGGTGAAAGAACATCTTGAGAAGGTACTTGTGCAACAGGCCACCCCGAGGGCGCATAATAGACCACTAGGGGAAGTTCAAAACCATGGGGATTATGTTACCTCATTGATTCGTGAAACAAAAACAAATCGCCCTCAACCTGTGGCCAGGTTCTCCCCAAGACCCAATAAACTTGTAGAGGATCAAGCACAGACTTTGACTAACGTACCTGATGTTGGGCTTACTTACTCTGTGAAACGAAGCAGTCCGTCCCGCAAAAGCCCTCAGCCTCTTCACCCTCAATCTCAACCTAAGACTAAAACACCTGATGATCTAGTAACAGCGCTAGGCAACAAGTTGAACCATTTGATACAACAGGATAGCTTCAAAACTAAAATCAAAACAACAAGTAAATCGACTAACAACACAGATGACATGCTGCGGTCAAGCTATGAGAAGTTCCCTGCATTTACCATTCCTGATCCTACCCATGTTGACTCGCCCACCCTCAAACCCCTGGTTAGAGTAACACCAGGCCAGCGTAAAATCCATGACGATAATGAGATCATAGGTGTAGTGGCTCAAATGAATTTACAAATGGACTTACGGTCGAGAAGACTCCAAACATCTCCGTCACCGAGTATTGAGAATCAAAATTTCCAACATAAACACTTAAGAACTCAACATGAAGATACTCAGATCATTGCAGTTGAGCAGAATGATCCATTGAATAAGAACTTTTTCTCATGTGGTATAATGGGCAAGGCTGTTAGTCCGTCCGACATTCGCATTCAAACTCACTTATCAAGCATACTGAATAACACTAAAAGTACTGTCAATGTAAAGAAGAGGGGAACCCTACGCCCTCAGAAGCAGGGTCAAAGTACCCATATGGGTAAGGGTGAACATGGGTTAAGTGTAACTAATAGACTGGGTGATCCGCTTCACCGTGGTGTGATGGATAGAGAAACGGCGGGAGCAATCGCATCAGAACTTCTCCCCGGTGTTAGCGGACACAAGATACGATTTCCAATGCAAGCGTATCGTATCATATAGCATTGTAACTTGTAACATCTTAAACAGAAATTTTACATTTTATATACAGGGTGCTACGGGAAGTTTTCTTATCTTTAATTAGCAGGCCTACAGTTACAGGGAGGTCCTGGAGGCCATGGCCTCTATTGCCCCTGGTCTTTGCCTTGGTGCCCCTTCAAAAGTTTCCATAGACTTTTGCAATGGATGTGCCCTTTGGGAAAATTAATTTGGCCTTGCCCTCTCGAAGTGAAATTCCAGGCAACTGGATCACATTCCAGCACTCTTTAAATGCATTTGAAACAAACGTTCAAACTAGACTGAACAAACAATCTTGCCACTAAAACAAACAAAATAGATTTGGCTGAAATTTGCTCTCCATAACAATAATAATTTTTAAAGTCACAAAGTAAAACAAAAAACAACAATGTTACTGAGAAAATCCTAAAAATTATATATTTTTTCTGTGTGATTTCACACTCAACTTCTTGACTTCTTTCAGAAAAAAATGGTGTACGCACCGAGGCAATTGGTATGTGATGACTTTGTGGATCTGAATTATGTAAACTATTTCTTTAGAGTGAAGACCAGCTTCAGTATGTCAGTATTGAGAAGGATTTAGACCTCTTTGGTCTTGGTAAATACTTCTTAAGTTGTCTTGTTTGCCTGGTGGTCTTGATCACTCATCTGTGAAATCCAGTCAGCATGCAGTCCCCCTTCTATTTCAACACAAAGTCTGAATGTGTATGTACCTAGATTAGCATAATGCATAGCAACAAGCAATAATAAACAATAGATGTACAATGTACCTTCACATTGACCTGTGATAAATTGAACCATGGAGGTAGAAGAAAAAGAATCCACTGATTTTACACATTGGTTCTAAGGGTGGTGTAATTGGTTCTATTGTTCTGGCTGAGTGAAGTCATTTTAACATTATCTTGTAACATACTTAGTATAGCTGCTGCATGCTCTGGATAACAGATTGTGTGTCATATTCCCCTCACATGGTGAATTTGTCTTTGCTCCATCCCAACTTTAGAATCGTCCCAACATTGGGACCGGTCCCAATTAAGTGTTTACAGTTGGGACGGCCCAACTATAGATAGGGTTACCTGAGTAGTGATAGTGATGGTAATAGCATGGGGAATGGAAATTGTAACCACAAGAGATGGCCTCAAAAACAAAGTAATTTTTAATCCTCCCGGTTTCTCTCTCTCTGCTTACCATCTCATGCAATAACAGCAACTGGTTCCCTGCTCTGTGACAGGTGGATCTCTGGATCCCAGCTTTAGTTGGGTCGTCCCAACTGTCACTCAAGACCGGCCCGGTTTGAACTACAGTTTGGACAATTCTTAAGTTGGGACGGAACATCTATACCCTGCTTTAATCACTTCTTTAGAGGTGTTGGCCTTGTCCAAGGCTCTTTACGCAAGCACCCCGCTTTGAATTCACCAGGTAGCATAACAATACCGGTACCGTACTGCAGTACTTGATATACAGTATAACGTGGGGTTGAAGCATGGTTTTTCAACCTCGTACCAAAAAACGAAGCCGAAAAAGAGCCTTGTTCCCACTGTAAAAAGGTCAGATTGTGGGCAGAGTTGCTTTATGCAAATATTTCCCGAAGGTGTATGCTCATTGGTTAATGTATAGTGGCAAGGTGAATACTACATAAATAACGAGAGTTTATAATTGGACGATTATCCGCCCAGTACAGGAAATGAATATTCAATATCCGATTCCAGCATACGTAATTAGTGCTGAAATCCCTGCGCAATGATAAAGAAAAACATAAACTGCCGTTTACAGTGGGAACAAGGCTCTAATTTATTTCACTTTATGTTTGTTTCCCCCTCCTGCAATTTATTACCGGGTATAACAAAAAACTGTTGCATGTTTTGTGATGGGGTCCATGGGTTTTGTACACCTGCAGGGGCAAATGGCACCCGAGGAAATGGCCAAATATCATACCTGTTACATGTGAAAAAGAGGATCTGGTACCTAATGCTCATTTTGACTGTTTTTATCATAACATGTAATGCGTTTACATTGTACTAAATGTTGAATTTTTTTTTAAGTTTATCACATGTTAAATTTGTTTAAAGTGTACTCAAACAGGTTGGTTGATTATGTCAACTGACCACTAACTAGGCATGTACATGTACATTGTACATGTATCTCTTCTGAATGAAACTAACTACCATAGAGTTACATGAGAACTAGAGGGAGTATTCCCTACATGTACAGTGTGTATGTCATTTTTGTAAATCTCTGCTGAACCGCCATTGGCACAAATCCTTGTAAGTCAATTGCATACGAATGTTCACTTGGAAAATATTCACTTTGTAAAGTGATAAGTGACCATGGCCCAACTTTATAGTTCTTCTTAATTAAGCAGAAAATATTGCTTACAATTTTCTGCCAAGCAAAAATGAGCAGGAGGATACCAGTCACAGAAGATACATGGCATTTTGGCTGGTAACCTTAATCTGATAAGCATAATTTTGATTGTGCTTAGTTGCTTTATGTGCTTAAGCAGAGCTCTCTGTGAAATTGGGCCCAGTGTAATAAGATTGGTCAGCACCATTGTCTTAATAATAAATCTAACATTAAACCCTTTTTTATTTCAAGATTAATTTAAAGTCTACTGATGAAACAAAATGACTTAAAAATAATTATGTAGAATGATAAATACAATGTATATATTTCAAACATTGATATCAATGTTATTTTATCAAATTTGTTGTCAATATTTGTTACCCAGAAAAGCAATAAGGCTAATACTTGTACATTGTATACCGAGATTTGTAATGTTCTACCTACTATTTGTCAATTATATTAAAATTAAACATTCAGTTAAATTGTTTATATGTTTTTATATTGTATGATTTTTACATACTGTTATCCTCGATTAAAAAGATGAATCAGCTATTCCGTCCAAATTGATCAAAACTTGTGAGTTGTTTGTTTTATATTCAAAATAATTTTACCAGAGTTTGGGTCTTATTTTGTAATTTGCTTATAGATGCACAGGACGTTACACTTTACAGCTCTACAGCTCTATTGCATGGAGCAGTCTCGCGAGATAGATGTGAAACAGCCATTTCGCTATTAACTTGACAGAATTTAACAACTTGGCCACAAGTCTCTACATTCTGTAAAGCAGCCCTTGACACCCCCGCCCCGCCCCCTAAAAATGCAATCAGAAAAATACATTTTGTAAAATGTGTTTTGTTTTCTCAGTCATAGTTTGAAATGTAGCAAAGTTAAAAGTAAATGAAATAGCACCCCCCCCCAAAAAAAAAATAAATAAATAAATAAATAAATAAATAAATATAAAATAAATAAAAAAATAAAAAATAAATTAATTAATTAATTAATAAACAAAAAATAAAATAAAAATAAATAAATAAATAAATAAATAAATACAAAATTGTGTATTTGCCCTCCCCCCCCCATTTTTTTTTTTTTAATTGTGTATTTGCCGCCCCCCCCCCCCGGTTGCCTGGTTAGCCTACGCACTGACTGGGCTTTGGACACTTTCCTTTTTATTTTGACAAACTGCAGATTTCCGATCTTCTTTTCCCCGTCAGTGGAATGGATCTGTTTAGGCTTTATAGTAGACCCCCCCCCCCACACACACACACACTTTTATTAAATGAATGTAGGGCACTAACCGATACAATTTCACAACTTTTTTCAAGGATCATACATTTCAGTTGGCGAGCTAAGAAAACAATCAGTAGGCCTACTGGTCGTTTTAATTGCAAATTACAAACGCAGTTTGGGGATCGCGCTGCTCTAAGGCCCGCTTTTAAAAGTTGCATCCCGAAAGTTTGCTACTAGAGCGCCAAGATGAAAATATATCTAAACACTAAAACGGAATTCGTAAAAAATAGGAAATCTATCCAACAAGAGTCTGGCTTATTAAAGTGTTTTTGTTTTGTTCGGTCAATTCGTGTAAATTCGTGGAGTTCAATTTGTGAAACCTACTTTACAAATGAACGATTCAAGATAAATTTAACTGATTTCATTGGTTAGCAGTGGACGCGTATATGGCATATTAATTAAACTGTTGCATATGCATTTTGAATAACTACATTATCACGCATGGGGTGCCTCCTGGGCCCAATTTCATGGAGCTGCTTAAGTAAACAATTTGCACGAAAATAGCTTGCTTATTTTACACATGTTACTGGCCAAAATTTCATGCCTTATACATTGCTTGTGACTGGTATTTAGCTGTTGTTTACTTAGCATAACAATATTGAGTGTATAGTCTTGGCCGGTAGTCTGATTTTTCTAAGCAATGGTTTTTTTGCTTAAGCAAAATTTTCTGCTTAAGCAGCTCCATGAAATTGGGCCCTGCTGGCGGATTTATCAAGTCGGACTTTCGATAGCATAGTTGATTGGCAACAATCCTGGCGAATGGGGGAGCACAATTAAAGTGGATTTTAGGCGAACAAGGGTGGAACACACTAATCAAGCCCAAATTCATGCGCCAAACTGATTATCATAATTTGTAGGCCCTTTGAATAATAACGTTTTGGGGGTCATGCAACTGGTGTAATTATAAGAATCTATCACAACCTGGGGGTTCTGTGTTTCAACTTTTGAGGAGATTTGATACATTTAGGCTATAAAGTTTGTCATATTTCTATTTGGCCTGGGAAGTGGTTAAGTGTTTCACGATCACTGGCAACAAATCGGTTGGGAAAAAATACATTTTTTGGTGTTTTTTTCTGGGGTAGGGCCTAATATTAGCAAAAATTCAAAACGGCTGAGCTGCCGAAAATTGAAAAGAAATCTGAAGTTTAGTTTGTGCGAAAATATGGTTGTTTGGTTTTCAAGAGGCTGAGAGACTTTGAGTAATTTTTGAGTATTTTTTAATGT